>JAPYYX010003332.1:0-11370 GCA_030522605.1 Cremastinae sp. B BG-2022a | reverse complement strand
CGCTCTCTAAGGTCTTTTGGTTTATGTTTTTTAAGTCGTCTCGTGATGGAGTCTTCATTCAGAAGGGTTGATGCGAGTTGGTTCGGATGCTCGTTTATCTTCAGCTGGTATCTTTCGCTGTAGTTTTGGATCTCTTTTTTGATCGTGTTTACTTCGAGGTCCTTGTTGATATATTTGTTAGTTACCTACCAGGGAGCATTAACAATTGTTCTTAGGATCTTCGATTGAAATCTTTGAAGGATTTCGATATTCGAATTACTGACCGTTTCCCAAATATGAATGTCATAGATCCATATTGGGTTCAATATTGTTTTGTAAATAGACAGTTTATTGTTTAATGACAGTTTCAATTTCTTGCCAATTAGCCAATACATTTTGCTTACCGATAGCTCAAGCTATTTTCGTTTTGTTCTTATATGTTTGGCCCATGAAGAGCAAAGTGAAAACAAAGATGTGGAAATTTCAGGAGGATAAGTATTCGAATATTGATGTAAAGTTTTTTATTTCAACAATTATAATCTGTTGTTCTTCAACACTCGGAACTTTCGATGACCGTTGTCTTTGGCGTTATTCCGGGCGAGTATTTAGTGAAATTCGATCTCGGTGCATTCATTCGTGTATCACCCATACACTCTTATTTTTACATTTTTTGCGTTAGTTATGCAGCTAAGAATCGCTCTCTAAGGTCTTTTAGTTTATGTTTTTTAAATTGTCTCGTGATGGAGTCTTCATTCAGAAGAGTTGATGCGAGTTGGTTCGGATGCTCGTTTATCCTCAGCTGGCATTTTTCGCTGTAGTGTTGGATTTCTTTTTTGGTCGTGTTTACTTTGAGGTCCTTGTGGATGTTTTTGTTAGTTACGTATCAGGAACAATTAACAATTGTTCTTAAAATCTTCGATTGAAATCTTTGAAGGATTTCGATATTCGAATTACTGGCCGTTCCCCAAATCTGAATGTCATACGTCCATATTGGGTTCAATATTATTTTGTAAATAGACAGTTTATTGTTTAATGACAGTTTCGATTTCTTACCAATTAGCCAATGCATTTTGCCTACCGATAGCTCAAGCTGTTTTCGTTTTGTTCTTATATGTTTGGCCCATGAAGAACAAAGTGAAAACAATGATGTGGAAATTTCAGGAGGATAAATATTCGAATATTGAGAAAACGTGGTAAGTGATCATTTAACTGAGAAGATTTCTTTAATTTTAAATGATATAAATGAGGTTTTACTTGAGAAATTTTCCTTTTTTTGACGTTATTTGATTGAGAAACTCCGTCCTATGAAAAATATGATTGCAAATCGTTCTTCTAAGATCTTTGTAAGAGAATCTCTAACACGTTCGAACTCTACGGTGTCTAGACAAGAGATTTTTCGACATCCAGAACGAAATCGCGACAATCGCAAGAAAATTGAAAAATGATTTCAAGTCATTGAATATAAAATTTGACTAGAATTTGAGCACGGAAAATACGAAAGTTATTTGCTCGTAGATTGGACAGTAACATACAGCTGAATCTTTTTTATCGTTCCACGAAATTAGAGAACAAAAGTGTCGACGATTTCACGTCCCGTGTACGTGTTTTTAAAGCATACTGTGTGAAAGTTCGAAAGGCGTTTGCTTTCTATCGTTCCTATTCCATTTTATTCCTCAATGGAGGAGACTTCAAAGCTCGATGGAGCATAAAAAGGCCGTATCACGAGGTGAGATGATTCGGTGAATGGAAAAAAGTTGGTCTCGATCGGAGTCGAAACTTTTTCACAATTTCGTGAGAACTTTTTTGTGTTCTTGAATTTCTTTTCTCATCGGTCAATTCTGAGGAGTGAAAAGGAGGCTCGAGGAGGACGGAGAATGATCAAAGAATGAATAACAAAAAAAAATGAGAATGAGAAGCATCGACGAGGAGCGAAGTGCCTGCTGGCGATGCGATAAAAAATGTTTGAAGGAAAAAAGTTAACGTCGTCTTTGGACCGGAAGATTTCATTGTTCGGTGTCTTGGTACTCGCGGCATGTTAATGACTCGAAGATCTCGAAGGAGGTAAGAATTTCATTAATAACGGATCTTCGGATGGAAAACAACTCGAGTATTCTCTCTCCCTCGCATATCTACGTGTAATTGACAAATAAACTAAGCACATTGAACGTTTCTCCCCTTATTTTAGGATCGTCGAACTCGGTTCGACTGATGAGCAGAAAAGCGCGGAGATAATGAAGAAAATTCCTCCTTCCTTCTAATCCCTTTTTAATTAAAGGCCTCAATCTGTTAAATTCAAACGGGAATGAAGTACGCAAGAGGGATTTCCTGGATATTTCGACCATGTGATCTCACTCGTGATTTCAATTCAGACTCTTGGTACTTGAATTATTTGACAACGATCTCAATTTTTGAGAAATTATAATTTTTTACTTATTCTCATTGAACATACAGAAAAATCCAATTGAACTGAAATTCATCGAAGATTTTCTTTGTCTAATTGATCGAGAATTTAGTGGAAATAGCTCGAAATGGTAGTAAAAATTTGAAAATTTAAACAGTCACTGATAATAAAATTTTAACAATTTGGTGTGGAAGTCACTTTCATCAGCGATTTTACCTTCAGTTCATCCTTAAGGTAGTTCTATCGACATAGCGTTCTCGTCAGATTTCATTGAAAATTTGCAGAAACGTTCTTCGATGTCATATGTGCATGCATGTAAAATTTGAGGAGTCTTTACCGAATCAAAAATCGAGACATTTATTCTCGAAAATCGCTATTTTTCGTAACTTCAATTTTGTACATATTTTTGTATAGTATGGAAGAAGCTTCAGTTAGTTTTTTAGAAAAATCTTACGGAATTCTTTTTTATGATTTTGTTTATTATATAACAAATTAACTTTACGTAGGATCAACTTAAATTTTGAGTTTGTCTTTTAGTCAATTTGCAACAACTTTTCTTGATGAAGTTAAACGCTCAATCCACTTTTTAATGTAAGAAAAACGAGGTCCAAAATTTCGATATCCCCACTCCCGATGGAACTATCTTAAGAAAATTTGCATGGGAAATTAGATCAATCAAGAGAATTAGAATCTCGAATTCCGAGTGCGCTTGGATAATTAGAAATCGTGAGTGGTGATCAAAATATTCAAGCATTTATTAAAAGAGAGCTAAAATCATTCGGATTATTCCGTCTCGTGTGTATGATTATCAGCAAATTCGATGATTAAAGGATTTGCGATGGCATTAGACGGTGTAAATTTCAATGGAACAAACGTGTGCTTACTTACACATGCGCATGTTTACTCGGATAGCCGTTTGATTATTCGAGCAGAATTACAAACCTTATTGAAAACGAGTTCATGGGTTGAGTGACGAGTAACCATCTCTCCACAGCCATCACCGTTAAATTTCCAATGCTGGCTAAACCTATTGTTGACATCAAAAACGCGTACCTGTAAAATTTCATTCAATTACAAGAGACTCGATTCTAATTCATGACACATTGTATTTCTTAATTCAGTTTTTAAAAATTGAGAATCGAACAAAAATGTTCAATCATGCTAACTAATACATTTATTATTCCATTTCGTAGAATCAAAATTAGACATTTACGTGAATTATTTCGTTGTTTTGAGATTCTTAAAATTTAATTGAAAATCCTGAATGGAACAAAAATGTTTGAAACCATTTGACTATTTTTTCGGAATAGAAAAAGAGAAGAATGAAAATTCTAGCTCGACGGGAGAGAAAGAAGGAAAAATAAACGAATGAAATTAAAGCCTGAAATTGAACTCCAAACGGAAATCTTCCGATTCGAGTGAACGAATCCGTGTGAAAGCTGTTTACTTTTTGCACGATCCTTTCCGAGCGCTTTGAATACGTCAATGCGACGCCTCTCGGATTTTTTTTACTCAAAACATAATGCAAAATGTAGTTACTTGTTAATTAAAGAAAAAAATGGTTTCCCACAATCTTTCGATCAAACAATTATTCTTGCAATTCATAATACTTCATTAAAATATTCTAATACTTGATAAAATTCTAGAAATGTGTAATTTAGCAGAATTCTAAAACTAATATTGCCCCAGGGGCTTAACGTTGCTGCTTTTGATCACGACTGATGCAAATTTCGTGTCACTACTTTGTTGTCTCTATCCAATGGACATGATCCTGAGAGTAATTTGCAACGGTAACTCCCTCGCCGCTGTCTGAATCGCTCGTGAGGGTGTGGAACCCGCGAAAAAATACTCTGACGTAAAAATAGACCTCAGAGTACTCTCGAGAGCAATTTTCATAATTTACTCTCGCACGAAGCTTGCGCGAGTGCCTCGCAGAAACTTCAAGAGCAATCACAAGCAAGAAAGTTACTAGATTTCGTAAATTTCAGATTTCTCCCTCAATATCGAATAATTAAACTTCAAAAATTTATGGTGAATCGTATCCCCGATCAGAAGAATCGCGATCTGATCAAATTTTGATGAGAAATTATTTATTAATCTCACAGTAGCTCACAAAAACTTCAAGAGCAGTCACAAGCAAGAAAGTTACTAGATTTCGTAAATTTCAGATTTCTCTGTCAATATCGAATAATTAAACTTCAAAAATTTGCATCGTATCCGATCAGACGAATTGCGGTCTGGTCAAATTTTGATGAGAAATTATTTATTGATCCCTCATCAGGTGTTGACACGTTATTCAATTCAATCTGAGCGGTCAGTGGAACTTGCAAAAAAATACTCTGACGTAAAAATAAACCTCAGACTACTCTCGAGAGTCATTTTCATAATTTAATCTCGCTCGAACCTCGCACGAGGGCCTCACAGAAACTTCAAGAGCAATCACAACCAAGAAAGTTACTAGATTTCGTAAATTTCAGATTTTTCCCTGAATATCGAATAATTAAACTTCAAAAATTTATGGTGCATCGTATCCGATCAGAACAATTGCGGCCTGGTCAAATTTTAACGATAAATTATTTATTCATTGATCCCTCATCAGGTGTTGACACGTTATTCAATCGGATCTGAGCGGTCAGTGGAACTCCCGAAAAAATACTCTGACGTAAAAATAAACCTGAGAGTACTCTCGAGAGCAATTTTCATAATTTACTCTCGCAGAAACTTCAAGAGCAATCACAAGCAAGAAAGTTACTAGATTTCGTAAATTTCAGATTTCTCTCTCAATATCGAATAATTGAACTTTAAATTTTGCATCGTATCCGATCAGACGAATTGCGGTCTGGTCAAATTTCGATGAGAAATTATTTATTAATCTCTCATCGAGTGTTGACACGCTATTCAATCCGATCTGAGCGGTCAGCCATCATGTTGGTCCCCAAAACCGCTTAACCTGGTAAATCGTCCGACTCCCATATGAACCGCGCCTCCGCAACCGGTTTTATCAATTAGTATTTTCATCAATAATTAGCGAGTTTGCCTGACCCACATCCGGTGGAAAAGAGAATTTTAATTACAATTCTTTTTTTATGTATCAAGAGATTTTCACCTCGGGGGAGGTCGACTGTAAAAAAAGAGAGTAAAAAATTACAACGAGAGTCATGTGAAAATTGTGAAATAAAACAGAGCGTTGCTTTACGCGAGGATAAATATTTTTCTTTTTACCAGATGCAAACTTGGTGACTCCAGTACCATCCCTCGTTCACGGCGGAGACAAGAGCAATCGGGCTTCCGAGTGCAGCGACCAGCGCATCGCCCATCTGAAAGCAAAATCATCAATATTTACATCAATAAATTATCATGATAAAAATAGTGAATTTTTGATCCCTCGATCGTATAATTTATTCCTTTGTAAAAAATGTCAAAGCTCAGACATTTTTATCATTTACAAATTGAAAATACGAGAGAATAAAAAGGACGAGGAAATTTCCATCCTGGAGCTCTTGGAGTTGTTCCAAGTGCTTTTTACATAAGGAATAATCCCATACGAATAAAAAAAAGAGAATGGGAAATAGAAGCTCGAGCTGGACGGAGATAGTTCCTGGTCTCGAGAGATTCCGGTACGTCAATAACGAATTTGCTGTATTCTACCCAAAATATACACAGGGGAAGAAAAAGATACGTTCGTAAGTGTCTCCAGAGCAACAGATGGGGAATGAGATATGAGTTATCGCTTCGTCGCATTTACGATTTCTCTTCAATTTCATTTCCTCATTTTTTTAAGATCATTTTCATTTTTTTTCGATTCGAGAAATTTTCATTCGAGGTAAGAATCTTGGGAGTTGCGAAACTTTCGAACAAGAAAAACGTATTGTAAAGAGAGAGAGAGACGAAAGTCATATTCCATGAGAGATTGACAAACTTGCTCGATTGGAACGGGATGTATGAATATTCCAAAAATAAAATCGATAGTTTGACCAAGTTCGCTCGACAAATACGCGATAGAATGAATCGAAAACAGTATTAAAAATTCAATAAAGAAATACGGGGTAAAAATATAGAAGAATTCAAGAAAAACAGAAGAGACGAGCATAGAAAATGTATAAAAGTAAGAGAATGATTTCCCTATCGACGGAAAGTTCAATTTCATTCCCTTAAAAAGCAGTTTACCGGGTACACCGGTGGGAGATGATTCTTTCCTGGAAATAGCTCGTAACTGAGAGTAAATAAGAATCCCGAGGCAAGAGAAAACGAAGCGAGTAAACAACAAAGAAATTTCGCCTTAATTCGCATCCCGAAGGATAATCGAGTCCCGATCGCGTATCGACCCGAATCCATAAAATTAGCGATCTCGAATTTTCTATTCTTCGCTCCATCGCGCTGCGGGATGCGTGTCCCTCAAAGGACGGAAAAGCTTTTGTCATGCCGATGACAAAAGTCTCATCGCGCCGGAGAGCGTAAAAAAATAGGAATTCCTCAACGCTATATTCGATGAATATCGGTGCAGAGTCGTAATTGGGACACGGCAATCCAATTTCGTATTCAAGAAACGAACAATAAAATTTGTTCAAATTTGAATAATAATTATTATTCGATTATTAATCGTCTAAAAGCCTGTTTGTAATAATTTATAAAATGTAATAATTTATAAATTGTGAAAAATAAATTTTTAGGTAACTTGAAAAAAAACGTATGAAGATTACGATGAAAAACGAATGACATTGAAGAGAGAATATTCGACGAGGGAAGAGAAAAACTTACCACGAGGTTGAGGATAATCACGTTGATCGGCGTCCAGAGCGTCTGAGAGTCCTTTATAATGACTAATATAACCGTAAAATTCATAATGAATCCGGCAAATCCAATAATCCCCAGAGTCACGGCTATGCCGAGATAACTCGAGTGACTCATTTGCGGATCCATAATTAACGAGTAATTTGACATTTCGTCTCCTCACGAAAAATCGGCACTTCACACTGAATTTAATTAGATTACGAGAAATAAAAGGTTAGTAACTTCTAAAAATAGTCAGAAAAATGATAAAAACTGTACGACACTTCGGCCGGATTCCGAATTACGCTCACACCGCACACGGCCTATCTAAACCAATGGTAGCGTTTGCGAAATGTACGTTTCGAGCGTAATTCGGAATTCGGGGTTCGTTGTGATCCAACATCGTAAACAATGCCGATGAACGTTTAACGGAATTTTTTCATCGAGCACAAGAAAAAGAAACGAACAAAAAAGAGTCTTCTATTTTTCGTATCTCGAGCGCTTTTGTTCTTCTTCGCTTCCGCGTATTCGGGAATTCGGGGAAAAAACTGGCACGCCGAGATTCGCCGAAGAACAAGTGGCAAAGATTCATAGTAACTTGATTTATATATAGGCGGAAGGCGGGATAGAGAGAAGCGGAGTCACCCCACTAGGTTGAACCTGAAAATTGCGAGCAGCATGCGCGCGCGCGCCCACTCGGCGAGACCCTGAAACGTGATCAGGGTGGTTTTCACTCCCCATTTCCCTCGCGCACCGCTCAATCGAGAATTTTGGTAAACCACGACGAATCGAGTTAACACCACTTGATTTCGTCGTCTGTAATTATCATTTTTATTTTTTCATTCTCGGGTGCATACGCGCGCTTCCGTCACATTTTTTCATTTCGCTTTCGTAAACACGAGCTCTCGTCGCAATCCCTGGTCGGAAGTTTACACTGACCGTTTAATTTCTTATGATGCTTTCTGCCTCCAGCTCCGGGATAAAAGTTCGCGTTTGAAAAGTTTGCTCGGGGAAAAAAAAATTCTGCCGCATTGACGTGTTTCGAACGCTTTGAGTGATCGAGACACCGACACGGAAAAAAGTGTTGAGATAGAGAGTGATCGCGAGTGAGTTCTGGGTTAATTAAAAATGCGAAGCTGCTTTGATTCGGAGCCTACATGAATGAGACCGAAGCATGTAAAGATAAAGATTGACTGGGGCGTGTAAATTCACGTATTTACCTAGAGATCCAGCCTCAATTCTTTTTGGCTGACATGAATATCGGAATGAATAAAAAATATCAAAACGAGTTCGCACGCTTGGAAAAATTTTTCGAAACGTAACTTGCAACCTCGTGTAGCAAGAAGGAATCTTTACTACTTTAAAGTTTATTATTCGTATATAATATGTAGGTAGTTTCGATGAAGCTCGATATAAACGTATATGGTAAATAAAATTGCAACTGATGCAAGCGATTTCGAGAAAAGTCTTGTCGTGTGTTCTCGACCACGGCCCTGCAGTGTCTGCTGGTCCTCCGAATTCGTCGCGAAGGCGACGAAGTAATCTCTTCGTTGTTTAGAAAAACTCCTTTGTCCCATACAGCACGTGTATCACAGTCAAACACTCGAGCGGACCTCGAGCGCTTCTCGAAGTTGGTCCTGCTCGACTGTGCCATAAAATCCGATGCGGATCGTATTGCAAGAAATAATTACTTCACTCGTTTCATTTTTTCCTCATTTTCCGCATCCTGAAATAATAAATAACAGACTGAAATAATAATTGCTGAAATCATCGATTTTTTTCAGTTGGCTGATCGCAATTTTAGGAATTGACAAGGACAAATCGAAAAATGTTGTCTGAAAAAGAAATTCGGTCTCGTGTGTACGATAAGGTTGGGGGCTTCGAAAAGACTTCTGACGTTTTACGTGTCTGTCAATCGAACTCCCTGACGCTTGGGAAATCTTTCATATGTTCAATGATACACATCCATTGCTTTTATCCATCGTTTTATTTCACGGTGTCCGATTGTCGATGGGAAAATCTTTCGAGATATTCTCATATATCTTTCATTGTTGAACATCGCACGAAACGCGACATACTTGCCATTCCTCACGTCCTTCAAGTATAAGTTCGTTTATTTTCTCTTTTTTTTTTTTTTTGGAGGGAAAATCCACATTTTATGAGCACCCTCAGCACGCGAGTAGCTCCGCGTGAGTAATGCGCGAAACGTGATGCGATGAGAAGAAAGTATGCGGTTATTACGTGCTCGAGTGCAACTGGCGCCAGGTGTGGCGAATTGGTTAAACTTTGGGCGTGAAGTTCATTTTGATAAGTTCATTAGCGCGCGAGTCGCTCTTCATGACCGGCTGCGGTATTTAGTACTTTTTACTTTACCGATAGATTAAGAATGTAAATTCGATTTATAGGATTGTTGTATTTATAATAAATTAACAGTACTTACGTTTGTCGATCGATTTAGCGTAATCGTAGCGCCTCCGACGATTTAAATTAGAATTGGTCAGTTAAACATCGATTTTACGCTCCGATTGACGAGACAAATGGAAGTGTGAACTCTCTGAGTTTACTCAACGATTTGTAATTTTCTCTCCTCAAATAGTTCGCGAGCAAGAAGAATCTCTCGGTGTAAAATTTGTAAAAGTTATCAACGTTTGTCTCGTTCCAGGTGAAATTCTATTTGTCACTTCATTACGATTTTATAGCTCTTAAAACTTATTTTTTTTTCAGTTTACTTGAAAGTGTTCTCTCGCCAAGTAAACATCGCCGTCAAATTCTTTCGCAAACAATCAACGTCACGAAATTTCTCATGTATATTTTAATGGATAACGAAGTTTCACAGAATTTTCCGACTGTTCCAGAGAACGACATTGATCATAGAAAAAAACTTGTTTTACGGAGAATAAATATTAAATACGTACAAAAGTTCGTAATTAAAATAAAGGGCTCTCTGTGGGTCAAGGAAATTCAATATTTACGTTTACGTAAATACTCTAATTGTTCCTAGAAAGGATGTCCAGTTATCTATTATTTTGATACACAAAGCAAGTGCCTATTCGTTACTTGTTTTAACGAACTCTTAACGATCTTTTAAAAAAGGATAAATAATATGCAGATTTGTCGAAATCCTATCATACGCGTTGTAAATTCTTTTTGCGCTCAAAGAGACGGTGCTCGTTATTCAAAGATTATCGGCTTTGCTGAAAGGCCGGATGTACGTTTTTTCTTCTTTTTTAATTGAAAAAATAACGATGATATTTTTTCAGGAAAAAAACAGAAAAATTCGGAAGATCAGTTAACAAAGAAAAAAATGTACCTTTTTAATTTTTTTTATCGTACCAGTGACAAAAATTCATGACTTATGTAATAGAGCGACTCGAACCTCGTTCGGTACATGGCGCGGAGTCTCGTGCACCGATTTAAAAATGGTCGTGTGTGGTTTTATCGAATTTTAAATTTTCACATGTCCTCCGTGTCGCTGTCGGAATCCTCGGCCATCGCTTGGCGAGCTTTCGATTCTGCCTCGGCTTTGATTTCTTGAGGTACGCGCTCGTGCTTTCCCTTCGTGTGGGCGCCCACCCAGCTCATCTCGAGCTCGAATTGCTTATCCTTGAGCTCATCGTGCACTAAATAGATAATTCGGGCAGCTTCTTTTACTAATTCTTTGCACGTCATATCAGCGAGCTTCAGTTTCTCTATTTCCGTTTTCGCTGATTGCTTAGCTTTGCCTGAATAGGAAAAAAGAAATAAAAATGTTTATTGCAGTTTATTAAATCGCAATGTTATTTTTTTATTTTTGTGTTAAAAATTTGAGGTTGAAATTAAATGGAATTTAAACAGGAAATAAATAAATGTAGAATATTCAGCATTAATTATGAATGTGGATGATTCGAATTTATCTTTATATTTGATACTAAAAAGCACTATTGTAGTGTTTTATCAAATTTTCTAAGAAAAAAGAAATAAAAATTTTTATTGTACTTTATTAAATCGCAAATGTTATTTTTTTGTTTTCGTGTTAAAAATTTGTGCTTGAAATTCAATGAAATTTAAACAGGAAATAAATAAATGCAGAATATTCAGCATTAATAATGAATATCAAGAATTCGAATTTATCTTTATATTTGACTAGCAGGTTGTAGTGGCTCGGCCGCTTCGCGGCCTCGCTACAATTATTAATTACAAAGTTATTAGTAAAAATTTGCCATGAAAACATGTGACAGCAG
>JAPYYX010003331.1:0-11372 GCA_030522605.1 Cremastinae sp. B BG-2022a | reverse complement strand
GAACTGCGCGCCATGATGCCCTCGGCTTCGCCTCGGGCATCATGGCGCGCAGTGCAGGAATTTCCAACTTTCTGCCCTTGTAGTGTAATATACTATTTTGGATTCTCTGTGCACCTGTTTTTGCAACGTTTTTATTAACTAGCTTTCGTGTTTCAATTTTTGGTATAAAAATTTTTTAATTATTTTCAAATCAACTCCTCGATGATCTCTGGGTAAGAATCTGAACTTTTTTATGTAGTACTCATACTTATTTTCACAGAATGTGATATTCGTGCCTTTGTTTACATTCCGGTGAAAATACGTTTGTTAATAAAAAAGTCGACGTTTTATCTCAGGTAGTGAAAATCGTTCGGGGTTCTCCTCACCACATTCTACAATTTCCACCATTTTTTATTCTATATGAAATAATTATTGAAATAACGAGTACAGATTTTTTCCATCAGTTCGTTCTGCGACATCGCACGAGTGAAGTGAAATTAAATATAAAAGTGAAATAGTGAAAGTGCATTAGTGGAGATTTTATATACACGAGACTAAAAAGCAGGGACATAATTATTTCAAGAAACATGTCTTTGTAATATGAGTGCCTATTGCATGCGTCCCACGTTTTTCATTTTAAATTTCGCAAGTATTTTCATAGCTATTAAAAATTCATAATCGCAACTTTTCGCGTCAGTCTGGATTGGATAGAAAATTTTCGGAGGTTTTAAATCTGCATGGGGCAAAGAGAAATTATTTATCATTTTTTGGTTTGTTTTAACAACGTTATTGAAAATTTTCTTATCTCTTTCATTTACATCAGTTATTTAGGTAGAATGCAAATTTTAGAGATATCCTAAATGAAGAAGTTTTTGATTGAACGCAGCGTGGGAGTAAAATCGTACAGCTTAATGGAGTTAGAGTGGATTAGAGGAATAAAGCGAAATAAGAAGTGAGGAGGAGCGATGAGCGCGAGGAATCATTCGTCAAAGTACTCTGGGGATTTTACCGAGATATTATTTCTGTCGGCAATCAATTCTGAATGCGGATACGATTTTCTCCAATCATCTTGAGCGAACTTCGACGATGGGAGGGAAAAACAGAGACGAAGAAAGAAAAAGAGAGCCGAGAGTTCAGAAAAATCCTCACGGATAAAGACGATACTGATAAAGTGGTTCAGAGTGTACTAAGAATTTTTTTCAGTGCAACGAAGAGTAAAAGAGCAAAAGAGCATGTAGACAGTTGAAGCGAAGAATTTCAGGCTCGTGAGATACTTGGGGAAAAAAAAGAGAGAATAAGAAAATCGGAGTGGGGGAAAGAAAAATGGAGAAATGAATGGAGCAAGAAAGCAATATAAAGAGAAAAATGTTGCGAGACAAAACTCCCTTAGCACTCGATGGTAAAGTGTTAAGCCCAAGTAAAGCCCAAGAATGAATGATCTATACTTTCGGAAAATTTCCCGGCATTGTGCTTTACAATACGATCTCAATTTGTAGTCTCATCAGAGCCTCGAATATGTCAATTTTGCGAGAAACTGCGACTAGTTCTTCCATCCGTGCACACGAATTGAGCTCCGAATTGTCTCTCTGCCAGGTGTCTCGCTCGCATCGAAGTGAAGTAGATAACAGCGTGTCTGTCATTTATTCAGTGCATCTTCTCGAATCTAATAACACTTGTGACATTTCCTTGAATATTTTTTTCTGCGAAGTTTTATTTTTATTTTTTTTTTGAAAAAACGATGAAGAAACGAGCTCGTGAACTTTCCATAATTTCAATGGATGAATGTCTTGAGGCTGTTTAGATTAATTAATATTTGTAACGAGGTTAAAAATGATTAAGAAACTGAAAAAAGTTGGAGCTGGAAACTTTCTCATCTGGGACAGGAAAGAATGAAAAAAACTGCAGATGAGTATTATATGTATACATAGAGGAAGAGAGAGAGAGAAGAAAAGTAAAAAGAAGTATGATTTTTGAAGATGCGAACATTGCATGGAACATCTGTAATTTGTTGTCTATCAATTACGGACAACTGGCGTGTTCTATCTTTTACAACTGGCAAACTATCAGTTTGAAAGAAGGGAGAAACGAGTGGACGTAAGGGGAGAAAAGAGAGAAATAGCGGGTGAATTTTACATCGTTCATCCCTCGGGCATGTTCCGCTTTTCCTTCGCCATTTTTACTCCGCTTATTTCTTTTTCGTCTCTTCCATTTAACTTTTTTCGCGCGCTTTTCCTTCTGTACCGAACTTTAACGACGATGGCAAACAAGCGGGAGAGAGAGAGAGAGAGATACAACGTTGATAACACCGGAGAGACGAAAGCCTGTATTTTGTTTTTCAAGTCGACAGAACACGCGTCTGACATTTTTATCATTTTTCATCGCGAACTTTTTTTTTTCGACTCCTTGTAAAGTTTCATCCCGCGGCTACTTTAATTATAGTGTACGAGCGCGTTCGAGCTACTCGTTTCCGATGAATAATTATACGGGATTACTGATTGCCGTATGACTTATTATTTTTTTCCATCCACGTCTCAGATTCAAATAAATAATACGCTTTCTGCTTCCGCGCAATAATTAACTCGGTGCAGAGAAAAATTTTAATAAACACAAATCAATGAGATTATTATTTTTATGAACGTCATTGCAGTATGCTATTATATTTCAATACATGTTATTTAATTCAAAAATTAAATCAAAAATGAATTTTTTTATTTTTTGTTTCTTAATTCAAAGACCCGGGAGAGTCTTGACGTCAAGAAATGAAAAAATTGTGAAGATGCAGGGTTCTTGTTTCCAGCAAGATTCAATTTCTTTGAATTTTTTCGATCTTTTTTTGCAAATATCTCCGAAATCATTTGCTTTACTCCAAATTTGAAAGCATCTATCTAAAATGAACCTAGTGAGATATCAGCAATTTGCAAATATGGAATTGAAATTTTTTTCTCGTGACTTCACGACCGACATATGTATATGTAGATCAAAATTAAAAATCCTGTACGTCGGACAATTATAGAATACACGCCAACTTTTAATGGTGGACACAATGGTGGTTGACTTGGCCACAAAATGATTTCGTACCATTTTATGAAAACTTTTTTATTACTTGGGGTACTTTTTTACTTTTTCAAAAAAGTTTTTTTTATATTTTGTATTTTAAAACCCTTCTGTAAAAAATATTTAATCATATAATTACAAGGTTCAGAATATTTATGTGTTTTATTTGAAAAAAGCACAAAAATAGCATAGAGAGACTCTGCGTGTGTAGATTGACGTTAGCATAGAGAAGTTATCGGTGTACTTTGCACCTTGTTTACTATCAGTCACAAACCAGTCCGAGCTTCCGGACGTGAAAAGCAAAAGGACGACGATGGTTACTAAGAGATCAGAAGGAGCAGAAGAGAGAGAGAAGAAGGGGTGGTCAAACTCGAGGGATCTTTGAAAGATAAACAACTGATGTATGTTTGTTCATCTCGTAGTCAAAGACGAATGAGAAAGACGAATGTCTCCTTTTGGAATTACTCGGTACTCGTCACCACGTTGCATTCGACTATTTATTTAGAATTTCCGGCTATCGAATCAATTTGAAGTGCATAATTTGATATATTCAACAATAAATCATTGTTTTAGAATTAGGTTCACCTCAATAATTCATCATTTAAAAAGTTACGGGAATTTTATTATTCTACAAATCAAGGCTATAGCTCCAATAGTTGATATTATTTGCACAATATTTCGATCAAAGTTATTTTAAACATTTGTTAATATTATTGGTCCAATTTATTTTTCCTTGCGTTATTCGAGTGACTTTTCTATGGCAGTTTCATTTAATGTCAGAGGCAGTCGATATTACGAATGCTGCCGATTCTAGAAATTTAATTATCAGATTGGTTATGGTTCACGGAAGAATGTGAGCTATTTGCCTTCAATGTCAGAAACTCGAGGATTCTTGAAGAGCGGTCGAATGTCTCTGCTGATTTTTTTTACGTTGGCTCTGCAATTTTTTTTTACCTCCGCGTCTTCGTCGGTTCTTGCGTTTCTCATTCTCTTGATATCAAGATCGACATTTCCGTAATTATATTTCCCTTGGATCGATTCAACTGCCTATCCGACATATCTCTCACCATTCTTGCAGTCTCGTTAACTCGGCTCCGTTTTTTTTCTTTTTTTTTCGTTCGTCGACCCTTCAGCCTCTCCATTTTCTTCTCGATTTTTCTGTTTTTCTCCTCTGCCTTTCACGACGCACAATTTCATCCAGAAATTCCGACGTTCCGTGAATTTCCAAGAATACTTTTTTCCTCTGTTGCTTGAAATTCTTAAAAAAAGAATTTCTGCTTGCGCCATCTCTTCAGAATCGGAGAATGTCACGTTGGATCAATTAACGATGTGATTAAATAATGTGGATAATTAACAGGATCACTGGAAAAGTACAAATAAAGAATTAAAAACTTGAGAAACAAATTAAATTCGAATTCTGACGAAAATTTAGGCTAATCATCGATGACGATTTTCATTACGAATTTAAATCAAAATCTGATGAGGTAACTATAATAAGGTATCGAATCAAAATGTAATAATATGCTTTTAATGTTAAAATGATGTCAGAATTTTTGTTGTTTTTAGTATTAAAATTGATAATTGAAACGATCAATTTCAGCTGTTGTATTTTCATTTCTTTAATTGATGGCTCTTACGGTTGGGCTCCTCAAAATCAACAATCAATTACTCCTAAAGTGGGCCGCCACAACTCGCTCTGGTGACTTTTTGCGTTTTTTTCACGCCTTTCTATCTTTCACGTTCCGTTGCACAGTGACGGTCCGCGGATATAAATATCCCCTTGAAAATTGGGAAAAGATTTAGGACGACTCTTCCGTCCGGGGAGGGTGAGGGGGTACATATATTTTTACTGAGGGAAAAAGAAAATAACCAGCCGACAGAGAGAGACGCTTGAAAGCTCATGTGACAAAAGTGGGTCGACATTTTCGTACCTATATATTCATGTATTTCACGTAAATACGTATATAAAATAGTACTCGCGGTTTTTTCCCTGGTTTATTTTAAAATGTTGCGATACTTTTACCTCGAATAGGGGTTGGAGCTTTTGGGAATATCGTGCGGTGAAGAAAAATCGTCAGCTAAAAGTCAGAGCCTAGAAGAAAATTTAGGAAATAGAGAATTACTGAATATTGCACATTTTTACTGAACAATTAAAATAAAATTTGAAATATCCAAAATAAATTGAATTGATAAAATCTAAAAATTATTAAGAATTGGAATTTTTCATGGATTTTTTCAATGTGAAGACCAAACGCCAATAAACTTGAATAATGATTTTAAAAAACTTAAAAAGCGTAAACGTAAAATTATCGAGTTTGTAAAGTCGTTATTCTGAAGAGATTTTGCAAAATACCTGGACCCAGTAGTCCAATTAGAAGATTTCTTCGACAATTTTCTGGAGCTTTTCGTTCGGTAGTGAGCGTGGAAATGAACTTTTCTGGGTTGTATATTACGTAGAAGGGCCTCGCAGTGGATGGAAAGGACCGGGGTAAAAGCGAAATGGAGTGTGGAGCACAATGCTCCAAAGAGCGAGTTGAGCCTCGTGCCGTTTTCGACGTTCAGGCACTTCGTCCGACTCGAGGACATTAGAATGTACGGGCGAAGACCGAAACTGCGAGTGCTGGTGTACGAGCCTTTATCCTTGAGACACCGAAAGCTCAAATCCCTTATTCTATTTAATTAGACACCATTTCAAGTACTCGCGCCATGTCCGAAGAATTCTGGCTAACGAGGCAACTATTTCCATCGTCTCGTCTGCCTTATTGCGATTACATCAGATGTTATTCCATGTTGATACAAAACTAGGATCATTATTCTCAGAACGATTTTTGAATCCTTCATCCCTTCGACGCGAGAAGAAATAAACCTGTTAAATTTTACAGCACTGAAATATTGATTTTGTTACGTAACCAGCGTTGAGTATATGACCAATTGATACGTTCATTAGATGGAGTAGTAATTGAAATAAAATATGACCTTCATAAATTTACTGAGATATAAATCCAATAGATTTCATGAAACTGAATTTATTCGAACTATTTTGTGGTGCATTTGGCTCAGAAACGATTTTATGCAATCAAGTCAGTAGTTTAATGGTTGAATGTAAATTAATTCGGCACTTTCGATGATTGACTTAATTAAATGACACATTTATTTGCTAATGAAATATATTTCTCTCAGTATGATAAAAGAAATTGAAATAATATTCAGCATATTGAAATAATATTCAGCATTTGTAAAATGTGTACACACTAACGGAGATCTCATGTTCATTGAAGTACTGTTTGGCTTTCAAATCGTAAGACACTCCTTCTCGTATAGCTATGTCTGCTGGAGAGATGAAGTGAACTATAAGTTACATTTGGGAGAAGGGGTATCGAAATTAGAACGTTTATTTGGGATGTTGGCTGAACCCAGTTGGTTTTAGAAGCCGAAAGTCAGAGAAGAGACTCGTCGGCCACGCCAGATTGCAACACGGATGAGAAGATCTGCAAGCCAACGAGAGGAGCTTACTCGAGTTCCTCTTGAAAGCTTCTTTCTATCGCGACCGTTATGACTCAGGTAGATCTGAACCCACTGTTTGTTCGATCGTAAGTTCAACCAGGCGAGAATTTAGTTCACCCTAGTCAACTAGTGTTTGTCTTGAAAGTCGAGTACATTATGATCTATTAGAATATTTTATATTTTATTTTTAAAATGATACCATTGGTATTGGTTGAGTAGAAGAGAACCGTTGATGACCTTAGAGAATCTTTGGTTGTCAAGTGCTCTATCGTCCTGATCATCGATTTGTCGTTTGTATTTGCTGAGAGAAGACCGAGTGCAACGTCTTTTGCTTATTTGCCAAGGAAAATTGAAGTCCTCCCTTTTCCATTATTTCTCTCGAGTGTCGTCCAAGAATCACTAGTGAGAGTCTGATGGATAAGCAACTTCTGTGAGAAACGAGAGGCGCAGGGATGATCATGCTAAGAAATCTCCGTGTTTTTCTTCTCCTCAAGGCTCTTCCTATCATACAGTAAAATGAAAGTCGTTGAGAAGCACTTTCTTCGAGAATGAGGGACGTTCCGGCTAGATTTTCGGCTTGGACATCCACCGCCCTCACCCTCGTAGCAGTGCGGAAAAATCAGGAAGGGAATACGTAAAAAATACTTTGGACGATAAGAAAGATTTACTAGATGCCAAAATTATAGTTAGACCCCTTGAATTGGACAGTTCTTCCCATCGGTTCACTAAGCTTCGATAAAAAATTGCGCTTCGCCCTTTTTATGCGAGTTTCTTCCTTTTATTCTTTATTCGAAGACTTTTAGGATTGTTGCTTATTCGAGTTCTACTCTGACTCTATACACTCCACATCTTTGACCATGATCGAAATTAGTCCCTAGCTTGTCTTTTTTTGAGCTGTTTTGTGGAACGAATTCGAACGAAATTGAAGTCGATTTTCTTTGAAATGTTGAATTACAGGGTTCAAGTACCTTTTCAAGTGAATCCGTCACTTTAATTCCAATTCAACGGTTCTCACAGGATTATTTTGTCTATTCGAGTATCAATTTCAGCTGTTTGTGAATCTCTCTTATGACATTCGTAGTAACTTTTTGATTTATTTTTCTATCAGCTGCGTAAAAAACTTTCAATCTATCTAGTCATATGTTTTATTGAAAGTAATTCAGAAAATCGACCCTGATTATTAATATACATCAGCACAAAATTAAAGACGTTTATCGTTGGGTGAATTCCGAAATGTAGATAAAGATCCTCATAATTATTGTTTATTCGGATATCACTCACAGTGGTTTGTGAATCACTTTGATGGCATTTGAAGTAAAACTTTTACGTTGTTTTTCTCATCTTCTGACCTGCTTGATGGAGAGTAACACAAAAAATCGACCCCGATTTTCTTCGTATTCTTCGATTGTCAGAGTGTGATGCGTAAATTTTGTCATGGTTTGTATGCTGGAAAATCGGACGAAGGAGGAAGCATGTCGTCACATACTATAAGGGAGAAAAGCATCTCGATGGGGCTGACAGCGAGAACGACGACGCCAGGCGTCGAGACGTCTCGGCGCCAGGCATCTTCTCAGCCTCTCAGGCGATCCCTTCCTATCGATCTCCTTCTCGTTCCATTTTTTCTCCACCCAGAGCTTCCAATGCTAGAGGTCCGTAAAGTTAGCAGAACACCTTAATTTTTCGATTTACCAGGAATCCATTGAAGCACAAAAATTAAAAAAAAGCACCAACATCGCACATAAATTTAAACGTAAACAATTAAAATTTTTAAAGGTTGTTCTGATAACTTTACGGACCTCAATTCTCGTAGATGTGACTCGTGCACGCTTTTTTCGCCCTCTTTTCTGTTCACTCCCTTTGTCCGACTTTTTTCTCGCTCCTTGGCCATTGAGTTTGTTTGTCGATTCACTTTACTCTCGACGAACGCGATGGGACGTGAACGAGAGAAAAGAAAGGAGCGAACGCGAGAAAGGGAAATTCCACTCTTGTTTTGAATTATGCGAACGAAGACTTGTGTTTGCCCGATGTCCTTCGTCAAATAAGAGCGTCAACAATGACAATAAAGATTTTCACAGATGACTCAACACGATAATCAAATGTTGATTTGTATATTCAGTTTTTTGGAATCATTTGCAATTCCGGTTGTTAAATCGTATCCAAGAAAAAGTTCACCACCGGTATTTGAATAAAAAATCTTAAATTGGTTTCTTTACACTTCATTTTTGCCTTTTTAAGTTTCTGTTGTATTTATTAATTGACTCGATTATTATATGGGAACTGATATCACCGTGATAATGTTTGATAATAAAGTTCTAGTGTAGAAAATTAATAGGAAAATACATCACTATATAGAGGAAATAACGACTCTGCTTAAATAATGAATGACAAATTCAGACCCGTTTTAAAGTTTGTGAGCGAAAATATCAAAAATAATTTATACTCATATGACTTCACGTGATGAAATTTTGAAACGTATAGGGAAACGGGGGGGCAAAATGGGCCGGTTAAGGAAAAAATGTTAGAATCCTTAGTGTAATGAACTGGTTTTAGTCTCTTATATTTTGATTATTTCGTTTCTATAAAAGAAATTGTTTTTAGAGAAAAAATGTAATAAATAATGCTGTTGAACTCATTACGTAGTTTATCCTTCATCATATATGTAATTTTTTTAACCGTTTCTATAAAACAAAAATTTTATTAACACGTCTGGTGCAAAAATATGTGTTGGTTTTCAAAGTCTCAACAGCCTATTTTAGCTCTTAAAGCACTTTCGGCGTCAACAATTTTGAGGGCAGATTTCGCCCCCAAAAATTTATGGATATCTATTGAAATTTTGGCTGAACAACATTTCTGCTCATAATTTGTCTACTCGATATTGTTATTCAGATTGGATATTGTTTTTTAGTATTGTTGAGTAGACAAACTTTGGGCAGAGATGTTGTTCTGCCGAAATTTTTGAGGACCCATTTTGCCCCCAAAAATTTATGGATATAGAAATTTTGAGGGGGGCCCATTTTATCCCCCCCCCCTCTTCCCTATTTACATATTATATTACTAGAAATTCAATCTCGTTCTAAAAAAAAATTCAGCACAGTTATTTAGAACACTCATTTTTTTCTGTTTTACGTTTCATTTACGCTTTTTTAATTACCTTCCCTACTTTTTAATCGACTCGATGATTACACGAGCATTGATGTCACGGAGACAATGCTTCGATACCAATACTCCAGAGTAAAAAACTAACAATTGAAATACACAACTAGAGAAAAAAATAAACGTTTCAGCTTGAAAAAATGGAAACGAAAGGAGAAAAAACTGTATCGGCAGATATCGTGGAAAGAGGTATTAATATTTTTTTAATTATCTCGTCGAGTTATCGTGCTCTTTCTGTCTTCTTGAGATTTTCCGTCCGCCGGGATTCGCCTCGCGAACAAATAGGATTCCAGCAGACTTCCGAGATTCCTCTTCTTTTTCAATACGTACACTGTCCAATACTCTGTTTCATGCTTTATAATATATATGAAGATTCTCGTTTCTTTCTCTACTGTAATACTCCCTGCTGGTATTAATAATCTTCCATTCTTTTTCGTATTTTTCCTTTTTTTTCTATTTTTGTCACTCATTTTCCTTCTGCTTATCACTAATGCTTCTTACTTTTTTGTGTCTATGATTTTAGACTCGTGAACTTCATCGAGCGGTGGAATAATCAGTGGTGGAGCAGTAAAAACCGTATCGGCGCAGAAACACCGGCGAAAAAATGGCAGCTTTCGTGGCGAAGCAGATGGTCGGCAACAAACTCAACGCCGTTAAAGGTCAGTGAACATTTTAATTTTTTTAACTTTATAATAATAACATTAATAACAATAATAATCAACATTTTTTTCTGATTTATAAAATATTCTAAAAAATTGCTGTTATCTTTTAATCATATCAAATCAAAAAAGTCAAAAAAACTTAAAACTTTTGTAATACTCAAAATCAAAATTGAGATCAAAATGTATCGTCTATTCTGTTCTATTTTTTTCAAGACAATTTACTACAAATACCTTTTTTAAAATTTTTTAAAAATATTTTCACTCGAAAAAAATTATTCGAAAAACCTTCTTTATGACTGATATGTTTGTCACCGAACGTTGGGGTGATTGGCTAATCATAAAACGCAGATGATTGGGGGTAGGCCCGCCAGAATCAATAAGGAGTGAGTTGCGTACCACTGTTAGAAGAGATTGCGTTAAAAAATAAAAGATGTTGCGAAAATAAATAAAGGTGCTAACAGATAGTTTTCACACATTCCGTGAGTCATATTTCGAATTATATATCACTCTACAATAGTTTACGAAAACTTTATTCGTTAAAGTTATTGAAAACCATATTTTAATGCCACTGTTCCAATGAGTAATAATCGGATTAAAAACTCTAAAGAGTTTGATTTTATTATTATTATTTATTATTATCCTTATTTTCACTAATTCGAAGTATATTAATACGTGATTTATGCGATGTTGGTGATTATTTCGTGGAAACACGAGTAGTTGGAGAATTATTCTGTTGCGTATGCGGTTACTATGCACGTGAATGTATGTACAAGTTAGATGCGTTGCACAACACGCTGTTGAAAGACAGGCTGGCGAGGGTAGCGAGATATTCTGTTTAGTCGGTTACAACACCATAAGCGTCATAATTAAAGGATCACTTTATTATTTCTCATTTGATTTTCACCCGTTTTGAGATCTATATACACTAGGGTGTCCGTTATTTACCAAGTTGGCTTTTTTCGCTTAGGCGCCGTCTAAATAATTAGTTTATAACCTAAAAATATGTTTTAAAAAAAAAAG
>JAPYYX010003330.1:0-11642 GCA_030522605.1 Cremastinae sp. B BG-2022a | reverse complement strand
GCACTTTCAGTCGTTATAAAACTATTATATTGATTAAAAATTCGTTTTTTTTTCATTCATACATTCGTGAATGACCGACCACGGCAAAGATCGCCGAAAGAAAAAGAATTCGACGATCAATTTTTGACGTATGCACGGTTGATGGTGTGCGAAAAAATTCCGATGCGAAAAAGTTTGTTGACAGCTATAGGGGCTAAAAATTTCGATGAAATTAATAATGAAATGATGATAAAGTTTGATACCTTAGAGAAAAGTTAGCGAGATGATTTAGCAAAAACGTTTGTCTTCGCGTATAGATAGTCGCGGTAACTCGGCGATTTTTGATATTTTGAAAAAATGTACTTGCCTCGAGTCTCTACCGCGACTCGTGATATATAATTTTTTAAAATTACGAGTAAAACACGTGATAATTGCCGCAGTAGACGTTGCTCGGAAGTTTTCCAATTACGGGTGATGAAAAGTTTGAATCAGATCGAAATGATCGGAAAAATCTTCCACCAAACTACGTTGAATGTCTGTCAACGTGTTATACGATTTTCTCATCTTTAATATTTCAAGAAATTCAAAAAAACGTGTACAATGTATGCGCGTACGACCGTTGCAATAAAGCGTTGCACGTAACTTCTTTAGGTCTCTAGGGTTGAGGAAAGATTCTATCAGATTCAAATTAGTCCGAAAAATCGCCCACAAAGTTTCTATTTATTCTACTACAGCTTGGAGTATAATCCCGTAAATGTACTTGCCTCTTTTTTTTACTGCATATATGCGGTTTTTTGGTAGATTTCATCTCTTCTTGCGCAGCCAGAGTAAGATTATAATTCCATGCCACTGTATTTTTATCAGCGAAATTTGCAATTTTTTCACATCAATTAAATTGTTTTTATATAATTATTCATGAACAAACAATATGTTTCTAGTATTAATTATAAATGTTCCCTTTCTATTGATAACCATAGAAATAGAATTTTTGGTAGATTTTTGTTCAAAAATTTGAAAATAACTAAAAAACTTTTGGTTATTTACAAAATAATTTATAATAATTTCAAATAATGTAGATTGCATGAATATATGATAATTTAGGGATCACAAAAATATTTTTCGTTTTTGGCTCCGGAGACCCAGTTTTAAATAACCACCAAATTTTTACATCATACATTAAAAAAAAATTATCCCAAAAACGAAATATTTTTTTACCTGTTTAACTGTCTATTTTTCGTTATTTCTTTCTCTTTCTTCCGTAACTATTATTCTTCTCTCTTCGTCTTCGTGTCTCTTCAGTTTTTGTTCTTATTTTTCCCCACTTTTTAAAATTTTCTTCTACCTTTTTAGAAAGTCATTAAAATTTGGAATTTATTCCATTACTGTCAAATACTTTTTTGACGTTACTATAAATGATGACATTTGACTTTAACGTTTTCGCGAAAGCATATTCACGTCTCAGCTGTCAAATAAAAAGTTACCTTCCTGGTGTGTTGCGGACGAAAAATTTTTAACTGAAATCAACGCTCGAATTTTTTCGTTAATTAATTGGTTAATAATCATGCGTTCATGGTACGAATTCGGGTTTTTTTAGAAATAGAGAAAAAAAAATTGGGCTTTACAGAATCGTGCGGGATAGTACCAAAAATTAAATATAAAATAAATAAATTTCGAACCTGTCTAAAAACAGCAAATTCGGAGAAAAAGAGTAGCGGTAGCTCGAGAGCGTACAGTTCACGTTCCGTAAATGTACTTGCCTCGAGTCGCTACTGCGACTCTTGATTTGCACATGCGATACGCTGATAAGCAAGTAATCTTCATCAACTATAGTAGCAGTTTATTAAGGCTTTTAGTTATAAAAGAAATGATCGAATAATTAGCCATTACACAACTACGCAAACACATTTTCGAGTACAACTACAAATTAAAATTCACACGGAAGGTGAATTACAATAACTTCCATCAACTGTGTTCACAATTAACGGCAAATGAACCAACCAAGGGCACATGAGACTACCAATTAATCAACTATTTTCCAACTATGCAAATTTATTCACGTGTATAATAATTACAACTCGCGCGTACAGTGAACTACGATAGCTCTTCATCAACTGTGTTTACAATTAATGGCAAATTAGTTATTACACGAGAATATAAGTGAACCAACTATTTCACAACTATGCAAACTCATTCTCGTGTATAAGAATCAATTACAATTCTCACATACAATGAGGTAATATTTCGATTGAAGTCGTCTCGCGAGAAGTTCAGGGGCCAATTTGGTAAGGCGCACGAGCCGCCTCTTCTCTGATCATTCAACCCCTTGCCCGGTGCCTGTGTATTCCCATGTACTCGGGAGGTTATCTCGCGTCCCTGTCGCACTCTGCCTGTGATGAGGTAGATGAAGGGGATGCCGGGGAATGGAAGGTGAGGATGTCGAGAGTGGGGGCAGCGCGCCAGTGCTACGCGACCCCCAGCCTCTGGCTTCCCGCCGTGGGGGCTACACCCACGACTAGGATCGAGAAGGACGTCGAGGCTCAGTCGTCCGCGCGCCCTCTGACGGAGAGGGTCGCTCTCGAGCTTTCGATCCCGAGAACAACCACAATTTCGTAATTTCTCGTTTTCTCAAAGATTCTTAGAAACTTGAGTCTCAATTGACGAATCTTGACAGTGCACGAATTGACAACTCATTTCATCGAGCTCATTTTGACAGCTGTCAAATCGTAAACAAATTTTTTTGTTTTTTTTTTTGAAAATTTAATCTTTGTTTACGTTGATTGGTTTGTTTTTTTAGTTTTAATCGGTTTTGACAATGTTCGCGCGTATCGACGTGACTTTTGAGGACACGCGTAATGTGTTGAGTCTCGGTGAGAAATATTGAAGGAATTTTGTCACGGGGAGGAAATCGAGTCTCATTCATCGTCGCTGGACGTAAGTTTTTTTTTCTCTGTTCTTTGCTTTTTTTTTATCTCCTGATGCGTGTTAGTCATGATTGTGAGGAGATCATCAATTTTTCCGGTGTTCGTGATGGAAGATATTTCCGGGTTGGAAAAACACGCAACATTTAAAAAAAAATTTTTTTTCGAAATCATAAAAAATAACAAATGTTAAACAGATTTGCATTTTAGTGAATAATAAATTTGGAAAATCAAAACCTGAAGTACATTTTTTTGACAATTTAAGCGATTTACGAAAGTGATCGTAAAATTTTGAAAACAATCATAATCATGTCTTATTATTTATTGAAAAAATGTTTGTCAATAATTTTTTATTTAAAAATTTTTTCAATCAAGTTATAAAACCTTATTTTTATATAATTTTGAGAAAAGTGCGAAGACTGTAGTCTCGCTCTATCGGTTCGCAGTGTGACGCTTGTACAGACACGTGTCGGTAAAACCCCAAGCCTGTCGGAAAAATGACGCTGCTGGGATCGTGTAGACAGCGAGAGACAAGATAGAGTGCGAGTTCGAGATTTAGCTTGAAAGAAAAATTTCAACAAAAGTTGTGAAAACAATCTTTGTCATTCTTTTCTTTTCTTTACTCTCATTTTTTTGCTTTTTATTTTTCATCGCAGTTGTCAAATACTTCTTCGGTTATTTCAAACCGTAACTTTTCTTCTTGGTGAATATTTTATTAATTTTATTTTTTCCACGTCAATTCATTTTTCTGTTACCTTTTTTCTTTATTTGGTCAATATTTTTTACTCGTTAAAAGACTTAATGAAGGCTTAATGACATTCGTCAAAGTATTTTCGTCTTCATCACTATTTACAGTTATTTTCTTGCTATAAATTTTTCCTTTTTTTCTTAGGGGCGATTTGCTTTTTTTCTTTGTGGAGATTTTTTAAATATATTTTATTTTAATTCTCCTTCCTTTTTTTTGTTTCATTTTTTTAGTGTCAATGTCACGTATTTTACGCGCTGCCAATTCTCCTTTCCCTTTTTTTCTCTCATTTTATTCTGTATTCTGATTTTTTTATTTCAGTGTTCTGTTTCTTGCAATTTTTTTAAAACTCAGCTCTCGTGCATTTGCTTCACCGGAACAGGAAGCCCCAGGGATTGCGCTTTTTTCCGTCACGTCATTCTCTCGATTCATCAAATATTTCGTAACGAGGGTGCGTTCTTCTATGAACGTTCACCGTTATTAATCGTCCTGTTACCCGTCGCGCCTGAAAATTGGCCGCGTGACCTATCGAGAGATCAAAATCTCTCTGCGAAGATCAAAATCTTCCCCGAATGGTGAAAGCTACCTCCCATCAGGGATCGAAATTCTCCTCGGAACAATTCTCAAAGTTTTCGAATATAAAAAAGAGTCCAAAAAAATACTCGCATGTAGATGGTTTATGGCGAAAAATAATAGTTTTAAAAAAGGGAGTACTTAGTTTTTTGAAACGAATAATATTTGCAAAGAATTTTTATCTATTCGTGAAAATTGTGGTATAATGAAGAAAGAGTCGTCTGAAAATACAAGTTTTATGTTTTTTAAAATAAAATAAGGGTGATTTGAAAAAAATCTTTTCTACGAAATAAGTTTTTTCCTCAAATATGAGTGGGTTTTAAAAATTCAGGGAATTACTGGAGATAAGGGAGGTATTTATATGAAAGGGTAGTTTCGTAGGTAGAAATAGTTCTTGAAATAGGATAATATTTTGAAGAAATAAAAGTTTACGAACATATTAAAGTAGCTTCGGTTGTCATAAAATAAGATAGGGACTGCGTAAAAAAATCCTTTTAACATGAAACAAGTTTTTTTTTGTGAATGTGAACAAATTTTGAAATTTAAGGGTAGTTTTTTTGGAGATAAGAGTGGTATACATATATGCATGAGGACAAATTTATAAAATACTAGATTCGTCACGAAAGATTGCATTTCCCAAAAAAAGAACTTAATTCTTAAAAAGAATTTTCAACTGAATAAAAAAAATTGAATCTTATTTATAATTTTTCCAATTTTAATCTGCAAACTGAAAAAAATCCTGTAATATTGCAGTCATGGTAATTGCAGTAGAGATGTCAGCTCATTTTGTGCAATTTTCAAAATCCTGCCAATTTTTAAAAATTGGATCGATCTAAGTAGAAACAAATGATATTCAGCCATAAAAGCACGGTATTTCCAGAATTGAATTGATTTTGAAGATTATTATATTTAATCTTGAAAAATAAAATGAATAAAAAACCAAAAAAATTTGAATGTATTCGAAAGTAGGAGAAAAGCGTGAAGGGAGGGTTTTTTTCTTCGCTGCGACGAGGCAAAAGTTTGGCACGGCGCTCGCACAAAGAAACTGGCAGATCGGTGGAGTGCTCGTCTGCGCGAGAGAAACAGGAAGGAAGGGAAAGGAGGGGATGAGAGGGGCGAGACGAGTCGGTGTTTACCCGTTTTAACGTCGAGTGTTTCGGTGGAGAGGTACGAGGGAAAGGGACATGTGGGGGAAAAAGGGGAAGAGGGTAGATAATGCCGAGTGCTTTTTCTCCTTCTGTTTTTCTCCCTCTCTCTTACTCCTTTTATTTCTTTTTAGATTTTTTTTTCTAGAAAGTTATTCCTGTTACTCGTTATTCTTATTATTATATATACATTTTTGAATTATTTATAACTTATTATTTTTATTTACATTAGAATTTGTCACACTTCGAAATTATTTTCCATTCTCAAAAATTCATTTCTTTATATTATATTTTTCTTTATTCTACCTTTTCTCCAGTTTTTTGTCTTCTTTCGACTCTTTTTTACTTTGCTTTTTTTCCTCTGCTGTCTCTTTCTTTTCTTTTCTCCCACTCTGTCGCATCTTCGTTTAATCCTCACTCGTAACGAGCTCGACGAGACACGTGCTTCAACCTCGGAATTCTGCCGATTAGAAACTCTTGTCCCTTTCTACTCTCTTTTTTCTTGTTTTTATCCCGCTCACCTCTTCTTCTTATTTCGACAAAAAGTCTCTTTCACTCTTCTTTTTTCTTTCTTTTTTTTCTGTTCTCCATTCCTTTGTTGTTCGACGCTTTTTCGTTTGACACAAGAATTGGAAGAAGAAGTAATTTCGAAAATTTCAAAATACGTTTTCTGGAATTTTTTATATTTATATTTATAAATTACTTATTTTTAAATAATATTTAAATTTATGTTATTTATTAATTGTTATAATCTTTTTGTATTGAGTATGTTTTCCGCCATTAAATGGTATCATTTTACAATAAAAATTAAGTCAACATTTTTAGTTAATCAAGAGGTACACAATTTTTTCTGATAAGTATAAATTTAAAAAAAATTCGTTAATACTTTGGGTGCGAAATAGAAATATGAGCAGCCAACTCCTTGTTTGAATTAAATTCCAATTATTCGGAATTATTCAGCGAAGCAGACCGTTAGTCACCAACGTCGATGAGGAAGAGAATTTTTTCCCCTTTCGACTTTTTCATTTCGAATCCAATTTCGCTCTTGTGGGATTTTCATTAAACATTCAATATTGAGGCAGAAAAATGATGAAATCATTTCGAACTGCCACAAGTTTTTGTCTCGAGAACGAAGGCCAAAGTATTGTAGTTTTTATTCCGCCGGGAATATCGCGGTGAAATTCACTTTTTATCTCCTTCGAGTCTTTTAGTTTCAATTATTTTCAATATATAATATTCTAATAAAACTTTTAAAATCAGAGATAATCAGAAATAAAATCGTTGAAATAATATCGAGAATCATATGATTATTAAGTATTAAATCGAAACATTACAAGCTCGATAAATTGTACTTCTGGTAGTATAAATAATTATTTACTTAATCTTTTTTTTGTTTTGATAGCAATCAACACCGAATTTAAAAAAATTGACGATATTATGTGATATTGTTAAAACAACACGATATCGGGATAAAATATGGCGATTCGCGTAATTAAAATATTTGATAAATTCGATTAATACACATTTGATAAATATCAATTCAGAGAGCATGAACATTTTTTTAATGCTCTTGAATCTTCAAGCCGTGTCTAAAATATCGAATTGAATTATTCAAGGTTTCCTCCTATTACATTCAAGATGAGTACCAATTTGTCAACATCTTGGTTCGATGGTATAAAAATGTTTTTTTTGTTCAATTTCCCTCGTTGAAGCAACGTCTCGGATCTCATTTGAGAGCAAATTTGTCTCGGGCGTTGGATCACGAAACTTTTTTACGCGATTGGAAATGTAACTTGATAAGATTTTTTTGAAGAACGCGTCTTCTAGGGTTATTATTTTTTGAAATAAATGGAAAGAAAATAATTATTTACTAGAAAATACAATTTTTACCAAATACCGTGTTTTTAAAACGTATATGTAGATATGTGAAATAAATTTTCCATTTTCCATACAGATTATCTTGAAAATTTATTGTTCCGAAGATAAAATAAAAACCAAAAAACCTTAAAATTTTTTTAAAATGTCATATACAGAATATACAGAAATAGCCTGGAGTGTGAAAAACAGAGAAAGAAAGATATAAGAATTTAACGAAAAGAATATTGTCACGAGAGGGATGAAAAGGGATAAAATGGGTAAACAGAAGGAAAAAAGACAAACGCGGTAAAGTAGTAAGGGAGCGAAATTTTAAGCCCGCGTTTCGTTTGCGATTCGAGGAAGAGAGAGAAAGAGAGGTGGTAACGAAGTAACAGGTTGGAGAACCCTCGCGATTTGGCGTGTGTTTGAGTTCAGAGAGTCTCTCTCTCCCTCTCGCGGGCCCCCTAGATGAAAATACCAAATGACACACAGGCGGGGGAATAGCCAATATTTTATTCCGAACCCGGCCACGCGCAAGGGAATTGTCGACTAAATTTGTTCCATACAGATACGAGGGGAGAAGGGAAACGTTTGTCAATTAATAGGAAAGCTCCTCCAGGGCATGATTTAATTTTTAAATGCAATTAGCTCTGTGTGTGCAATCGACACTTTTCGAAAGTATCGCTAAATTTCCATACGCTTCGTTGACTTGGACGATCAATCCGTTCGCAAAATACAACAAATCAATTTACCTGTTTTCTGTTGGGTCGCAGTTCGTACGTCCTGTCAAAACATACGGAATTCTGTCATAAATATACGAAGCTTTGTCAAAACTCATGAAATCCTGTCAAAAATGTACAAAAATAAGCCAAAATCAAATTTAACTCCTTTTCGGAAATTATTTTCAAACTTTTTTTCGAGATACTTCATATCCTTGTCAGGATATGAAGTATCTCGAAAAAATACATTTTGACATTCGTTAAAGTACTTTTTGACAGCTGTCAAAACAACAAAAAAGCACTCTATATCTCATTTCTACTTTTATTCGTCATATTTGAATTTCATCTCTGCGTGTCTTTTCTGTACAAGTGTGTGAAAAGTCGGAAAGCCGAAAGAGAATAAAAAAGCAGCGGAAGAGCCCATAGTGCCGGTAAAGTAGTTTCCTATATATTCTGATGAATTCAAATGTTCGAGAGAAAGAGATGGCTTTTTCTTTTTTCCCTTTGCGCGGGTCTGTGCACACCTTCTGGTGACGTCGGAAAATCGTTAAGGACGTCGTATAGAGCGAGAAGCTCACAGTCGAGAAAGACAGAGACACAAACTGCCACAGAGACTCCCTCTCAAAAACTCGGAGAGAAAAAATTCATCAGTCTTCTCTTTTTGCCTACCAGTTGTACAAACTTTGATGGAATAATTTGGCAATCTTGTTCTTCATTCCACGTTTCAAACGAGTTATTTTGTTTCTTCCTGGTTCAAAGAGAGACTCTGAAATTACATGACTAAATTTACTCTGTGCACAGTATGGATGAGAAATTCTGTCATTTTGACACCTTCAAGGAAATGTAATATATTCAAATTATTTACATGTATATTGATTCGAAAGTTGTGTGGCAAAAAGGGTGTACAGTGTAACGGGACACCCTGCCCGTTACATTTTCTGAAAACAGAGAATTTGTCACCCCACTCGGTAATGGAATCGGGCCACGAGAAAGGGAAATCTCTCCTCACGCGCCTGAGGCTTCATAAGGGCACGCACCGGGAACCTCGAGGCATTATTCTTCTACAAAAATTCATTCGTCAAGTACGTACGGTCCTAATCAAACAGATGATTTAGTAACCGTCTTCCTTCTATCTCGCGGTTAGGCATAACTACTGAAAACGAACTCAGTATTGCACTGATGTCTCCGATCCAGTCAGATACGCATTAGACAGTGACCGTAGGTAGGCCGTCACCGCGAAAGCGAAGTATTTATTTTTTTTATTAAACAAAAGTTGTAACAAATCAACTTTGTTAACTTAGAGTAGAGTCAACGCGGAATTTCTAACTTTGCTAAGTTATCCTTGATATCATTTCTTTTCGTCTTCTATTAAATTTAATATCTTTCAATTCAAATCTCGTGAGTGCTAGTGCACTCAAGAATTTCGAATTTCACGAGAGAGAATCTCAATCCCGATACCTCCTCTCGTCTTCTAACTTCCCTGTATTCCAAGTCTTTGTTCCTTTACCAAACACGTAAATTCTTTAGATAAACAAATTAATTCAACAATGACAAATCCATTCAAATCAAACAATAATTCTCGTTCAAGATTAACATTTACAATTTCTTTTTATTTAATTAGACTCGTTTCTTTACAGCTGCGTTATAAACGCAAATATATTGCCGATGATGAAATTGTCGTGCACGAAAGCGATCCTGTGAGGCTTTATTATATAACAACTTTAGAGCTTAAGAACGAGTAGATTTTCATTTATTCTTCACATTATTAGATTTTGAATTTCACAGCCCGTCTTTTTCCCAATTACAAAAACATATCAAATTCAAGAATCCATCTGAAAATACCTTCCGTTTCACGTGTATCGAGATCAGAGAAAATCTCTCAAAAAAACGTAAAACGTTTCAACACTGAAATTGTGTCATTTCTTGACACAGCATTTACAGGATTGCTATTTCTTATTTCATCATTAGTAGACAATTGAAACATTTTTATATATTTCACAAGCTCGAATTTAATCTTTCCTTGCGCTTTAATTAAATATGAGTTTAAGGTGAGCTTTCACAGCTCGAATCCTTTTTAGGTACGACGAGAAAGACTCAGTCATACGTCTGACCTGCATTGACTGCTTCCACTTGAGGCGCTTGGTCAGACATCCGAGCCGACCAAACGTGAAAGCTCGCGCGTGTCGCCTTCCAACTAATCTGACCCTTTGCATTCTCCCCTCTTCATCCCTTTTTACTTTTTCTCCTCGACAACGGCAACGCCCTTACTTGTTTTAAACATTGGTCATGTTGCATCCCGAATGCAATAATTTTTCGTTCAAGTCAAAGCGTACATATATGTATTTTTTACTGCCATGGGTATTGCTAGCAGTCCTTCGTATATTTTTTCTATACCAAAAAATTTTATAATTTATGACTCAAGGGATTCCTCATCATTCCTCAGTTCCGTGAATTTCGTATAATTATATTAGTATAAGCTAGTTGGTATTTTTCTTAAGAGTTACCTCTGGCGAGAGAAATTTCGAAAACCCCTTTTTTTAGTAACAGACCGTGCCTTTCCGTTTTTCCTTTTTTTTATTTGAGAAAGAGAGAGAAGATAAAATAGAAATACACAAAAGACAAAAGTAAAAAATAAAATAAAGACGAAAGAAAAACAAGGACGGCTAAAGACAAAATGCGAGAAATAAGAAAAGAAAAAAAGAATAGAGAGAGTGAGACTTTGTACACTGATCACCAAGGCACGACATCCTGGAACAGAAAAGCTCTTTCAGCAAACTTTGCGAAACTTTCTTTATCTCGCCATTTCATCATCTCCCCCACACCATAACTACCCATTACTCTTTTTTTTCTCTTCGAAATATCAGTTGCGTTTGTAACAAAGCCGGGATGGCTTTCCCGCACGGGACACGTGATGCGAAGGACGTGCGTCCTACTGGGGGAGCGCTACTCGATCCACGTATCAGAAGAAAGCACTGCCTGGGGAGGAATAAAATAATTTCGTCTCCTTTGCTCTCTCCAGGCACCTTTTCAGACCGGATGAACGTTTCTGATGATTATGGCTAAATGCGTATGTTTTTGTACCGGAGTTGGTCCGAAATTCGTACTTGTCACGAAATTGCAAAACCTGGACAGAATATCATAATATTGTCAGAATTTTGTATTATTGACAGGATTTTTCGAGCATCATTTAAATTTGTTTTTAAACTCTGTATTGTTTATTTTTCCGAGAGTTCGAAGATGATTTTTGGTATTGACCGAATTTCAGTACGTTGAATGAACGAATGAATATACAATGTTAAAAGCATTAATAACATTTCACAACAACTAACAACATTCACCTAAATGCGTATGTTTTTGTACCAGAGTTGGAACGAAATTCGTATACGAATGAGTGACCAGTATACTGGTCACGAAATTGCAAAGTGTTGACAGAGTATTATATTATTATGACAGAATTTCGTATTATTATTGACAGGATTTTTCGAGCATTATTGGAATTTATTTTTAAACTCTGTAGGGGAGACCGGGGCAAGACGGCCCACCCGGGGCAAGACGGCCCACCTCAAAAATTGACCAAAAATTTTTTTTTCTTGTTTTCTCTCAATTTTCACAAATTTGGATTATTTACTCATTTTTAGCCCCATACGTAAAACTAGGGGCAAAATGGACCACTCAAAAATTCTAAAAAAATGTATTTCATATTATT
>JAPYYX010003329.1:0-11378 GCA_030522605.1 Cremastinae sp. B BG-2022a | reverse complement strand
CCTTCAATTGTGATTAAAAAACAAAAAATTCAGCATATTTAAACCCTTGGAATCGGAAATTTTTCTTAAGTACCCCATTTTGCCCCCCCCTCCCCTATATGTGCATGAATTTTTTCACTCGCTTGGGTTTTGGAAGCTACGGCTTAACGCATTACTCAGCGCGAGAAAAGAGTTCTAACATTTTAATGTACACCGTACTGCGAATTTTTCGTGCGCAAGGCACGAAAATTCTCGGATAACTAAAACTAAGGAATAAATCATTAAGGAAACGACGTCCTTGAAAATATCTCGTACCCAATTAACCAGCGTGAAAAATAGCGAAGGCGGAGAACAGGGAATAAGAAGTAACTCTATTTGTGGGAAATAGTGTAGCAAATGTCTACGTTGGAAGAAGTTTAAGGCGATGGTATAAAGGCTCCGGGCCAACAATTACCCACAGAGAATATTGTAACCATGACCAACTAACGAGCTTCGAGTCCAACCACGAAACTACCCCCGTGAGTCAGCACTTTCTCGTTGTGGGACTCGGTAGCTGGGCGAGAAGGTGTTGGAAGCTTTCGTTTTGTGCTCGGCTACTCTCGAGAATGTCCCAAACCAGACAATCCAACCCCTTCCTTCCTCTCACTCCTCTCCACCGCTTCTCTCTCTTCGCCACAACTACCCCTTCCTCATGAATTATTGCAGGCTCATAGCACCAAGTAGACACTTTGTCGCGCCCCACGTTAAATCGTATGACGTTTCAGTAAACCCACTCACAAGGTTAACGAAACAAAAAAGAGAAATCGAATTATCTCATTGTTTCTGTTTTGTAATCACCTGTCCATGGAATGTCCGAAAGCATAATCAAGTATAAAGTCAATTCCACCAATCAATCAATCAATCAATCAATCAACCAATTTCTTCCTCTAGAAACTCTCCAACTAGACATCCTTTCATTTTCTTTTTATAACACAAAATTTAATCAACCCCTCTCGTTTTTTTTTATTTCCACCAGTCCAGTTCACGGTTCAAAGCGACTTATCCAGAGTCGCGATAGAGACTCGAGCCAAGTACATTTTTCATCATCAAAGAAATCGCCGAGTAATCGCGAGTCGCTGTGTATATACATAAAAACAAACGTTTCTGATGAAAAGTGTATTCAAGGAAATATTTATTTCTAATTAAATAGTCGAAGCACGTTTGAAAAATATTTTTGAAAAACATTTTATTCCACCGACAGTCATAGACCCGTGGTCGATATTGAGCTTCAGCGGTCCCACAAGTTAAGCTGCCATTGGGTGCGGCCTACACTTGGATGGGTGATTGCTTAACTTTCGTCGATTGATCGGTCAACACTTAGCGGAAGATGGTTTTTGCTGGGTTTTTGGAAGTCTGACTATTTCGGAAAATCCAAAAAAGACATCACTGAATGTATCAGAACAGGTTTTTTCTGCAGCTTCCTCGTGTCCAAGTGCAAACATGTGCGAAAATGTTGATTATGTGACATTTTCACGCCCGGGTCCACGAAGCTCCTTATCTCGATGGCTCTTGACGTCCTTCTTGAAACAGAGAAAATCGACTCAAATTATCGAATGACCAGCCAACACTCGTAAGCGATCAGTCTAATTAATTGGAGCACCCTCTCTTGGCGAAGGTGTTTTACTGAGCGAAGAGAACGAGAATTGAACATGATCCGAACCATAGTATTTCTCCTCTTTACCATTTTTCGAATCAATCTTGTTTCATCGATACGCGAATTTTGAAACCCTTTATTTCCAAAACTAATATAAATGTCTGATTTACCGAGAGTCGTGAACCCGTGGTCGATGTTGAGTTTCAGCGATCCCACAGGTTGGGCGCGATCAGTACTTTCATGGGTGACCGCTTAACTCGATTGACGAGTCAACACTGCTTAGCGGCAGGTGGTTTTTTCTGGATCTTTGGAGGTTTGAAAACTTCCGAAAATCCAAGAAAGACATCACCGAATGTATGCATGAGTTTTCTGCAGTTTCCTCGTGTCCAAGTGCAAACATGTGCGAATGCGATACAGGTCATGGCGTAAGTCGGCTGCAGTCACGATGGGGGAAAATTAAGGGAAAAACGGGTAAAATATGGAAATAAGGAACACGGAATCGCGGAATGTGTAAAGCCCAGAGCGGGTGTACGGCTGGAAATAACTAACTAACTCCAGATGTCCAATTTCCCTTGGAATACTCCATGTATATTGCCAGAGTAATCACTAAAAATATACATTTTGTTATTTACAAGCGATTCTATTTGAAAATGTCAATTCACCAACTGTAGTGTACATACATAACTTTTCCTTAGAAATTGTTTCATTATTGGAACGGTTGGAATTTTTTCCGCTATTTGATATAAAAAAGCATTACAAACCATATCGAATCACTGGAAAAGCAGAATATGCTTTTTCATCGAGTTTGATGTTTCCATCTGTAATTTATCGAATTTCACAACTACCGTATGTTTGTGCGACTGTATGAGGACGTATTCAAACATTAAAATTGAAGTGTTATTAAAAAGAAGCGAAGCGTGAAAATGTTCAGTTGAGTCCTGAACTAGATTCTTCAAGTGCACTTTCATCATGTGGAAAAAAGATATTATACATACATCGAAGAGAAAATAACTTTCTAACTTTTTTCTCTAAATGAAATGGCGCTTCGAGTTTTTGGCGACGTAGGTTGCTCGTTTTTCGAACGAGCACTTGAAGACCCATTTCCAAAAATTGTCATAGCCGTGCCTGAAATGAGGATAAGCGGTGAGGACAAAAATTGGAGGGTGACTCAAAAGCTGGATAGAAAATTCAACGTTATTGGAAGCAATATTTTTGATGTTTTATTAGACTGTCGTAGGTCGTGGTTCGAGGGTTGCAGAAATATTCCCGATACCGAAATCCCCTTTCTCCTTACCCTTGGGCACACACGATGAGCAGACCTTACGTATATTCATATATGTATGTATATGTATGATACAGGGGTCGGTATACATTCATTACCTTGTCCCACATTTACCACGTACCACATGCCACTCCGTGGATCGTCCCTTACTTTTCGTCCCCCCTTCACCCCAATCTTACTCTCATTTTTCATAAAAAGATTTCCAGATTTCAAACGATATGTTATCTTCTGAAAATCCCAACCCACGAAATCTGTTAATCCAATTCAATATTTTTCTCCTAAATAAAGGGCAAAAAGTATCGTATTCCAGGCACGAAATTTATTTGCAGACAATTTTCCATACTTCAAGAAATTATTTATCTTCCCGGGGCTCTGATGGCTTTGATATAAATGACAAATTGGATATTTCGACAGACTTCAGATGTGCTCGCAATTTTAATTTCGTCCAGCGAAGCTCTTCAGCGATTATGTATGCAGGGCTGAAATAGAGCGATGAGAAAGAGGGAGAGGATGTATGTAGAGTTACACGGTATAGGTACAAACTCCAGCGCTTACCCAGATATCCACGATTTAGTGGAGCGTGAATTACTCGAATATAATCACGTCCACCAATTCTGGAATTGCCATATTCCTGGTTTTGCCGCGTGTGAGTCTTTCTACCCTTTGAGCTTTCACTACAAAACTAACGCAAGCAGATTTTGTGCGCTTCGATGGAAATTTCATACAGTCACTGCTGATGATACTGAGTTTTTTTTCAATACAACGTCAATGAACATTCCTTGAATCAATGATCGCTATACCTTCATAAATATGTCCATCATGAAAAGCGCAACTCTTATAATTACGATCCCAGTTTTAAATAGAGCAGAATATAGTAAAAGCTTTCTTGCGAGTATGTAAGATGAATAAGAAAAAGGAGAGCTGGCATTTCCAGAAGGGAAAATTGTCCTCGAGAACATTGGAGCCATCTTCTGTCGTCTTATCTCTTATTTCCTCATCCTCGGAATATTTTTCATTCGGAGACGTGTACGGCGCGCTCGGAGCACATCCGTGCGTGATTGATCATCCGGTTAGCCAATGTACACACAGACTTTTTCCTTGGCATATCTCGGTCTCTTTCTGTCTCGTCGACGCGGTGCAACGACACGAGATTGGGTTCGGGTACTCTTCTGACGTTTATATCCTTTCGGGTAAATGTGCATTTATCTACGTTGTTGCAGCCGCGTCCAATAAATAATCTCGGGGAAATTGCAACAACGATCGAATCGACGTCGATCGATCAAATTTCTCAATAAATCTCGCCGAGACAGCCGAGCGGATTTTCATTGAAAAATTTTGGCAAATTAATTTGATCGACGAGTGAATCGAGCGGGCTTTCCAGCACGCTTTATTTATGGGTGTCGTAATCGTCGCTACGAAAGAGAGAGAGAGAGAGATACAGATATATGTAAGTAGAGGAAGCAAAAGAAGGGACGAAAAGTAAATCGAGCGAAGCCCAGACTCCCCGGTGGCATTATATCGCAATGGGAAGATTTAATTGCACCGAAACGTCCTGGATTCGTCGAATATCCGGGGCTTCGTCATGAGAAATTGGAAAAGTTTTTGAAAAACTTTTCCATTCGCCAACACCACTCATCTATCTCCCTCTTTCTCTCTCCACTTTAGTAAGGGCGCGTTTTCTCCAGAATGGAATTGTTACGATGGATGATTCTCGCCGAGTGGATGGCCAAGAATTCCGTACATGCTCATTTACTTGTTTTCTTTTTACCCTCGCTGAAAGATAAATACGAGGAGGGCTTGAACCGTACTTGTTACTTTAAAACCCTACTTTCTTCTCTTCCTCATAATTTTATCCTTCTTTTTTCTTATCATTCTACTTGCTTTTTCTCCTCTCGCTCGTCTCTTGTATATTCGTCCAATATTTATCTGTCGTACAGCTCAAATTGTGGTTTTTCTTATCAATCTCCCTTTCTACCTCGTCCTCTGCTCCTTTCGGTAACTCGAGCTGACTTTGCCAATTTAAAAAGTAAATGAAATGGAGAGGCGGAGGGTGGGCACGCCGGCTCACAGGTCTTGACTTAATATCGCGAAGAGAAACTGAAGAAGTGCGATCTACTCGTGCTCATTCATAGCCGGAATAGTTTTGTAACTCCACAAAAATAGAAGAGAGAAAAAATAGGGCATCGTCTCCTCTCACCTTAAAAGTATCAGATTTGAACTTTTTTTTCCTCCTTTCGTATGCATGTTAACGAACGAATTTCAAATTTGTTTTCTGCCGAAAAAAAACGAAAAAATGAACAAAGTTTTTTCCTACTCTAAAATTTTCGAGTGGTGACACAATTTTTTTCACCGTTCGAACAACGTTGAAAATTTATTTCACTTTTGTTACGGTACAAAAAATTTACAGACAATATTCATTATGTTTTCATTTTCTTTCACAATATTTTGAGCAGTCGAAATAATTGTGTTATCTACTGTTATTTTATTAAAACATTTCGAGTGACAAAAATAATTCACTGCGTCGCGAATAAATGTTTAAAAAAATGTGTATGACGAAGAATAATTCATACATATGTATGTAACGATTATTACGAAATACATTCGTTGCAAAAATTTTCATTCAAATATGTGATTTTGCGAGAAGATATCACGGGGGACCTGGATAATGAATTTTATGCATGTCTCACCGTAAATTGGAAAAAATGAAGCTTAAGCGGAGCTGACAATTTCGCTACGTGGAGAATAGAATGCCTTGAACGAAATTGAGATGTCTCGCGTGTATTATTTCGTTAGACTGCTCGTGCACAGCGGGGTCCTCCATGTTCCTTTCGTCCGCGAGCACGCGAACAATATTAATGGAAATTCTCGTCACGAGCGCAAAAACTTGAATTTCTTCGCTGAATTGTTATCGCTGTCAGATATTATTTTTCTCTGCTTTTTTCTCCATTCGTGACCTCTATTCCTGCAAGAGAATTGATACGTGTAGAAATGAAATATTGTTGGGATTCATTCGAGTAATGCTTTGATATTGCAGAAGCGTATAGTATGGAGAAGAATCATCGTGAAATTCTGGATGTTTCCCGCACTTTCTGAAAAAAAATCAATAACGAGTCCGCGTTGACAATCAAACTTTTTCTTAGAGAGATCGCCTTCTTCGATGGTTTCGCAAAATGTCGGCAGAGCCCTCTCAGAATTACACGAAGAACGGTTTGGAAGTATAAAAAGAGCTCGAAAAGAGGCACGTTTGAAGCGCGACATATTCGTGTGTGGCCTCGCGAAGCACGTACGAGGAAAAAAAAGAGGGAAAACGAAAAAAATCTCATCATATTTCATTGAGGCAGAGAGACAGAGAGATAAAAAATAGTGGGTAAAAAGAGCGAGCTAGAAAAACCCGTGTCCGAGCTCCCTCGAAAATGGGAAAAAAATTGGAATCCAAGTTTCCTCTTCTCGATGAATTCGATGGAAAGCTTTTCAGGGAAACCCAAGAAATGTCGCAGGGTTGGGGATGAAAAAAGGGAGAAAAAAGAAAGTAGAAAGTAAGGGAGACGGGGCGAGACGAAGGAGAAGAGTGTACAGTGCGGTACAGACATCAACAAGAGAGAAAAAAAAAGGGTTGAAGGGTAATACTCGACAAATCCCAACGAATATCCATCCAGCTAGGCAATGTGTAAGAGATGCGAGGAGAGGGATAGGGAGGGGCGGGGAGAGGAGAGGGATGACCCAGTAGCCCGAGGCCTCGCGCACGTTGGCAAACACCTGACGCTTTCCCTCTGGCCCTGCATACACCACACGATGGAACGAGCTAGGAAAAAACGTGTTTGGTACTAGACCGAACTCGTCACCAGCGTAACTGGGAAAAAAGGGTCGACGAACTACCTTTTTGCCCCCCGAGCTCTACAAAAGCCCAGGACTCTTCCCATTTTACCCGCACGGACCAAAGTAACACTGCACTTGCATTTTTAATAAATTTTCGACCTTTTTTTCACACGGGAGACCGCCCGGTCACTTTGCGGGCGGGCGGACATTTTTTTTAATCGACACTTTTGCGAAAGGGATTACCGGAGGGCCGCTCCGCGTTTTGAAAAGAAACGTAAAGCTGGATTTAAAATGCAGAATTTTCAGCGTAAAGCACCCACGATGAGCTTTCATCATCTCGCCAATTTTTATTTAACACCATTCTTCATTTAAAGTGAGAACGTTCCGCCACTTCACACAGAATAAATAACACGTCATTTATATGAGCGTCATTTTCAATTACGAATTCCTCCAGCGTTGCTTCAAAAACTATTGAAATCTTCGAATATTCATGAAAAGTCAGTGTGTGTGTCTGGCATTGGGCTAAATTTTCTCGATTAGCCATAAAGGTTGGTAAACAAATGGAGGGAAATGTTGTCGTAGCGTATGGCTGGCATATGAATCGAAGCGTAAAGTCGTATATGGGAAGCAGCGAGCATATCGCCTCTAGATGTAGGTACAGTGCGGTTTACCTGATATACGGATGAAGGGAAAGTGGCATAGAGGAGGCAGGAACGTTTCGGGTTTCGCTCCTTGACGTCGAGCAACCGTGAAATGACCCCAGCAGTCGCTCTTTTCTCCTCTCCTTCTCGATGGCTTCTTTAACCTTATTTTTCCTTTTCCCCCCTACCCTTCTTCTCACTACTCACTTTCTCTCTCTCTCTCTCTCTCTGTCTCCCAGAGAGAAGGAGAAAAAGACAGAGTTTTTCTTCTATATTCGGACATCGATCAAAGTTGAAGCATTTGTCATTGTCAGAGGAACGTGACTTGACCGTTTGTGCCTACCTGAATATAACCTTTACCGCGCATGAAATTTTCTCTCCACTTTTCTGTTTCTTTCCCTATCAGAACATTTTTTTCCTTTTATTGACCTTACGAAGTCTTTTACGATCCCTGGCGCTAACAACCTTAATTTAACGTGACTGTGCGAGAAACATTCGATGAAAAAATAGCAATTTTTTTTCATTTTTAAAAATATATTTTTTACGGACGTGCATACATATATATGCGATGACTTGAAAAAAGGGATTTCTAGCTGAGTTAGCCTGATACATCGATTAGAAGGACGGCCACGTTATCAAACTTTATGGGAGCAGAATCGAAGCGGGCATTTCTGCTTTTATTATTGCAAAAAAGTTGACAGGTCATTAAACACCCGAGGTGTACCTACGCGATCTGGAACTTGGAGCTTTTTTACAGGAAGAGGGAAATTCTAACCACTGCCCACGTACAACTGTTTTTTTTCCTCCTCTCCTCGTTTTTTTTCCTCCGCTACATTCTTATCCATTTGTAATCCAGTTTTGTTGGAACGTGCGAAAGGACTCACGCGAATTGTTGTTATCATTGGAATGAATCTTTTCCTCGTGTTCCTCCTGCTTCGCACCGTCTCCCTTTGAGGCTCTCGTTGAGTTAGTTATTGAGCCAAGTCGGTGCATTCGGGGGGAGCGCACAAAAGCCAAAAAGATCCGTCAACTTTTCGAGCTTGCTTAACCGTGTATCGGCTTAGAGCTCGCCTCCCCTTCGCACACGATCGCCTCATTCCGATAAGGAAAGTCTCTCAGCCAACACATCCTGCCAACACCGAGAAACGTTAAAAGCTTTTACTTCGCCCTTCGAAACGCTGTCTGCAGAGCTCCAATATACAGTCACGTTCAATTGGAGAGAAAGAAATAACAATTTTCGATTTGCGACATCAAAAATACGTATTCCGAGTCATCGCCCGATAAAATTTTGGAAAATTTTTGTTACATTTCGAATAATCTCGATGAAATTGTAATAGGACCATATATGTATTTGATGAAAACGTTATTTAACTGCCAGAGTGGAAAATTTCGAAAAATTATATTTTTATGTATAAAACTAGCATTAACGAGTGACAAGGCATAATTTGTGATACATTGTTCGAAGAGGGATGATCTCTTACCGAAAAAAACTACCCCATGATCTTCGTGGACTACTCACGAGTGGAGACACGAGCTTCTGAGTATCAGAGTTTTTTGATGACATTTCGAGAACGGATCGACTGATCTAGCTTGGTTTTCACATGGCATCATTATTAATGAAACCGCACGTGATAGCGAAAAAAGTTTCCTCAGGCATACTCCGAAGTCGAGAAACTCGAATTTTAAGTAGTGCATGTCGAGTTTCGAGGTTTTTTCAAGTGCCAAACCAAGAATCGTCGAAGATAATAGTCCTTTTACGTGAAAGCTGCGTCAAAGAAAAACAAGACCCCGAGTTATACTGGAGAGCCCGAACAAGATCTAATTTGAAAAGGGTGTTAAGAAGTGCGTTGATTTAGGATGGTCACTGAAAGTCGTCAAAGGGCCCTAAGACTCTCGAAGCTCCGCAGAGTAGCATCTACTTTTATGTATCTACTATAAGCTACTCAATAGTAGATAGAAAAAAGAATGTACTATAAGCTACTCATCTCGTCGGTTCAAATCTCGCGTATATGGATTTTCCATTTCATATATTTTATTCCCCTTGAGGTAATATGCCAGGTCAAATCTGCAGTACATCTACCTGATGCTTAATTTTTTAACTTGACCCTCCGATGTCGAAAGCTTTATGGCAAAAGATTTTTTTGTAATTTTTATGATTCTTGATAAAAGAATATATTATCTTTATTCGTAATGACGTTAATATGAATTAATAAATTTGATCCTCTTTGGAGGGTGGGAACAGTGTATTTTTTCTTCAGACAATATGTTGAATGAATATGTGAAGTTTCTAAAAATCACATTTTCCGCCTTGCGTTGACTGCAAAAAGTTAATTGATTAACTATAAAACGAGATTTTATCGACTTTTGTGGTACGAATAACACGGAGTTGAACGGGACTTTAATCTCAAATTTTTCCCTCAAATATGTGGAAAAAGAGTTTTTTTTCTTTCAATCAATTCAGAGTGATCAACTCTATATTAGATATTAAATTCACAAAAAGTTTGAAAACCACGAACTTTTGGCATACATCCTTAGGGTATAGTTCTATCGACTCACCGTTTTCTGTTAAATTTAATTGAAAATTTACAGAAACGTTCTTTTTGAAAGAAATTGCAGGAGCCTTTACTGACTCCAAAATCAGGATGTTCATTTCCGAAAATCATTGTTTTTCGTAACTTTCATTAAGAGCCCACGTTAGATACAACGATATGAAATAACGAGTACCTGGATTTCTTCGTCGGTGAATCTTGTTGTAATTATTTACATTATGACCGAATTCCCAGTAGTGAGATTCTCTAACTCGCTAAGGGCACTTAACGACGAAATTTTCATCGTTATATACCGAACCCTGTGTAAATCTTGTATCGTTATCGTAACGTTATGCCATAACGAGTTAGAGAATTGTAGGGCAGAGGAGGATGGGAAGTGGGGGAATCTGTAGATTTCAACCTGCTGAATACAATGGTGAAGAGAATAGATGGTCGTCACCTCTCTCTGAAAAAATATTGACGATGAAAACTATTGGGGTCGGGTGAGTTCATTTGGTAAGGATTGGGTCGAGTCATGTTGTGTACTGGAAAGGGTAACACACCCCCAAGGACCCCCCCCCCCCCCCCACGTATGTTGTTCTTTAGCAAATTTGCAACAACTTTTCTTAATGAACTTAAATACTCCATCCACTTGAAATGTAAGAAGAACCAGGTACAAACTTTCGATATCCACACCCTTGATAAAACTACCTTAAGAGTGTATGATCTGTTTTTATAAATCATCGAAAAATCACGTTTCCGTTACATTATTAAGCTACCAATGAAATATAGTAGAAGCGTAGTGGATAATTAACACGCGATACATTAATAATTATGTGTGTATAGTGGAAAAACGTAGAATGAAAAAATCATTCTTCCACTTTATACTGGAAGACCATCAAGATTCGCAGTAAAGACTCGAGACAAGACACCCGTCCCCCTTATACTAATAAACTCAGCAAGTATTTTTTTTCAAAATTCTATTCTTCAATATTATCGTACTCATTGATTGCATATTTATGAATTCTTTAGTAGGGAGGGAGAGCAAAATGGACCTCTTAAGGAAAAAATGTTAGAATCCTAAGTGTAATGAACTGGTTTAAGTCTCTTATATTTTGATTATTTCATGTCTATGAAAGAAATTATTTCTAAAGAAAAAATGTAATAGATAATGCTGTTGAACTCATTATCTAGTTTGTTCTTCATCATATGTAATTTTTTAACCGTTTCTATAAAACAAAAATTTTACTGACACGTTTGGCGCAAAAATATTTGTTGGTTTTCTCGGCAGCCTATTTTACCTCCTAAACACTTTGAGTGTCAAAAATTTTGAGGGCAGATTTTGCCCCCAAAAATGTATGGATATCTATTGAAATTTTGGCAGAACAACGTCTTTACTCATAATCAAGAGACTCGGTAGAGTCTCGGGACAAGTACATGTCGCGGGAGACTCGCCCCGAGTATCATTTTCTGAAGTGAGAGTTGGCAATGCTTTTGCG
>JAPYYX010003328.1:0-11378 GCA_030522605.1 Cremastinae sp. B BG-2022a | reverse complement strand
TTAACATGGGCTCTTATGGAAGATCACGAAAAACTGCAATTTTCAAAAATACATATCTCCCTTTCTACACGGTAGAACTCATTCAAATTTTACACATTTATCCGTATGATATTAAAGAACATTTGTGTAAAATTTTAACAAATTCCGACGAAATCGACTTTGGCGATACCACCACCTTATGGCTAAAAAGACATGAAATCAATTCAAAATTTTGCTTTTCAAAAAATCAACACGAAATGAAATTTATTAGGAATGCGACATCCTTCTCATCATTTGTGAACAAATTAATATTTAATCTTTTAAAAATAATTTATTTCAAAATAACCAATTTCGATTTTCGCTTTAAATTGGGATTATTGAAATTAATTTGAAGATTAAATATTGTATATTTTTGTCCAATTTCCTTGCACAGATACGGAGAAAATTTCTTTGGAATAATCGAGAGCTATCTGGATTTCGCCTGAAGCATTAAAGTTTCCTAATATTTCTCCCTCTCTCTTCCTCATTACGGGGAGGATTATCTTCCCAACGGAAATCCAGGGAAACGGAGCAATATTTCTTGTTCCCATAATTCCGCTATTTTTCTTACCTCGCACTCCAAAACTAAAAAAATCGAGACCATAAAAAATCGAACAAGAAAAAATTAAACTCTCGTCTGCAACATTTATCTTTAATATCATAAATTTATCACCTCCTAATGAATTTTCCTGTTGAATTAATCGAATTAGATATTTGAGATATCACATTTCGAATTATTTTTCAATTTTTGCAGTATTATTTTTATTTATTCTTTATCCTTAGAACTAATATTATATTTTTTATCCTCAGGTTTTTAAATACCTATTTCCGTTATTAATATCTTTTTAACCCCTTTTTTCATCCCCTAAATTTTCTTTGTTTGGTGTGGCGAGATTTTTCGGTATTTGAATCCTGTGATAGTTTCCATTCGAGAGAAAAGACTTCTTTTTTCTCCCTCGATCTGTTTCTTTTCTTAATTTCTATCTTTTTCTCCCTTAGGTGAAACGTACACTCGACTTCGACTCGAGGAGCTTCCCAAGCGGAAATCATTACCCCAGAAAACCCGCTGGAAGCTCGAAAAAAAGCGAGGGAAATGGGAAAAGAACAGAGAAGAAAATCAGGTGTCAAAAAGTATAGTTATATATATAGTTAATAAAAATGAGAGAAAAATAAAAGATGAGAAATTCGTAAAAATTAAAGCTAAAGTTGAATTTTAATTGTTATTAAAAAATAGATAAAATTATTAACTAATATTTTTTACGGTTCAACTTATTACGAAATAAAAACAAACGTAAAAAATGTATTCGCACCTATAAAAGGTAAACGATGTACATTGTTTGGCGAGTGTAGAAGTATTTGAATTATGAGAGATGGAAAAATGAGAAAATTTATCGAGTGCGAATGAGAAGCAAAAAACGACGTCACGAAATTCGCGAGCTCAAGCTCGCTTATGGAAGAGTGACGAAGTTTATCGTCTGCGAGTGTTAACGCGTCTCAGACGAGGTCGTTCCTATTCCATTCGTGTCTCTTTCCACTTCCATCGTGCCTCGGTATACGAATAAAAAAAGTGGAAAAAATACTCGATGAGAAAAAGGATGAATGTGGCTATTATCGTCTCATTCCATTTACGTATTCTCAACTTCAATCTCGTATAAAAGAAGACAGAGGAAATCTATGTAACAATGTCTATTTTGCGATTTAAAAGGAAGAGCCAACAATGATTTTGTGATTTTTTCCACCTTTAACGCAAGGAACGAACAGAAAAAACGATTTTAAAAAACTCCAGAATGTAACGAGTAATTTCTCTAATATTTTTCATCATGACACGTTTTTGGAGCTGCAATTTAATTTTGAATTAAAATTTACAAATTCAAGTTGAAATTTAATCAACCATTAAATCTTTTTTAATCACTAAGTATATGCTTAAAAGTCTTGTATGAATAGATATTGCTAATTGTAATGATAAATAATCAAAATTATTTAAGCAATTTTCCGCTATCGCAATAAGCGCAGGGTTGTGCTCAGGCAGTAGTTTCTTAGGGTTCAATGATTGATGAGTATTGCATAAGGATATCATGGCTTATAACGATTACCATAAGACAGCGGTTTCCCTGAGAGGCCGATGATTTATAATGATTTCATTAGTCACTGGTTATTTAATAACTTATCATCCGTCATAGTAGTCTCGAGTTTACCCTGTATACCGTTTTCAGAATTGTGCAGCCTCTATCTTTATTCCACATTGTTCCATTCTTCATTCCGCTAATTCCGACCAGATTGCATCTACAGCTCTTTGATTGTGCTCAACATGTATCACATTTGAACAAAAGCTCAAGAAAACTGCGGAGAATCTATGCCGATATAGTCAGTGATGCATTTTTTAGGTTTTTAGAAGTTATAAAACCTTAAGCATCGAAATATTACCAAAATACGAGTTAAGCGGTCACCTATCCAAGTATTGGCCACATTTCAAAGCAGTTTCATTTGTGGGGTTGCCAGAACTGCACATCAACCACGTTCACGTCTATCAGCCATTGTCCGTTATTTATTACACATCACTTCATTTTAAAAAACCTAAATTGCTGTTATTAATTGCAATAGGTAGAACAAAAATTGTTAAGAACAGGATTCTCTTTAGGTACTAGTCGCGCCAGAATCCAATGAGTTGTGATTACATTTATAAGGAGTCAATAATTCATGGCAATTTGGTTGCCAATTTCATTACCATAAGAATTCCATATATTATGGTGATTGTCACGAGGGTCCAGATGCTGATAGCAGTAATCATGAAGATTTAGTGACTTACAATTATCTTCATAAATTATTGGTCATCCGGTAAATTGTCAGTCATTGTCATAAAATAAAGAAAATAATAAAAAGTCTCCTGAATTACAGAAATAATACCATTCGACTAATCCGGCTGAAGTGTTGTAATCCTATAGTCCATTTGGATGTAATCTGTTCGAATTGGATTCTTAACAGACTTCTGTATTATTAATGATGGCCAGTACAGAATCTCATTAGGCAGTCTCATCTATACACATATTACGACACTAGGACGGCATATGTATAGTATGTTGAGCCCCTACCCTTCAATGAGGCATAATACTAACTTATTTCTGACCTGATCAGACTTTCTACTAGCGTCTGTATTGTTAGCCATCTTCAATTTGATCCCTCCCTTATGCTCATCTGAAATATCTGAGATTTTGTACGAATGTATGGAAGTGTAAATAGGAGAAAGCGGGATAAAGATCAGTACACAGATCAAAGACCATGACTGTAGGGTCAGATCCGGGCACACATAACCCACTAGGCTTGAACCGAACACTGATGCATGTATGTATGTCTGCTTCTACATCTAATTTGACCAACTTAATGAGATTTGGCTACTCTAACAGACTAATGTTGATCAATAGAAACTATTTACAAGTTTTAAGGATTTATGATAGAATATGAGAAAGTTAAACACAAGCGAAAATAGTTGTAGACTTGAGTTAATGCTGATACAAATAATCTAGTTTGGCACGCTGTATTTCAAGTTTTTTAATTTGTATGATGACAACTAAAAAACTAGGACCCTGTTTTGGTTACTTCATAAATCTTATTGATTTAAAGGAATACGAATGTGTGAATAGATTTATACTAATCCTTCGAAATAGTGATGTCAATGAGACGTCGTCTGCATTACTAACTTGCAATTGACATCCTATGTTCTTGGTTCTTCAATCATTGGTTGACTAATCTAAAATCAATATTAATTGAACTACATCCCAAGCAGCCACATTATTGTTTTAGAGATTATATCAATAAGGTCCGGGTCTTGGCTATACAACATCAAAATGATAATTCTGTCAGAAAGTGATGGCTACACCACTAACCCTGTCTGGTGCATCGAGTTGTGGGTATTTGATTGGGAGTTTGATCAATCGAAAATCAAGACTTTGATCAGTCAGCCGCTGACAGAAGAATGAGCATAGTCAGATGTGCATGATAATGCGATCGAAAGATCTATAGTATCGGAACCTTTAATAATAGAATCCATTTGCAAGCTAAAAAGACACGTTGCTAGAATGGCAAAAGTTTGAAACAGAAATGCGAGCGGATATTCAAAGAATTTTATCATTTTTTCATGTTGAATAAATTGCGAAAAAGTTGGAAGATAGTGAATAAGGTGGGTGTGGGTTGCTCAAAAGGAAAACAGTTGACGGGACAAGAAAGAAGGTGACAAATGATAGTCGATGGCGTGCAAGATCCGAAGGAACACCCTAACAGTTAAATCGACGATCCTCACTCCTCTCTCTGACGTGTTTCTTTCATTTTTTTCTTTCCTTTTTTCGCTAGACTCTCTTTGACCTTTTTTCCGGCTTTTTTAGCCTGCCAATCTCCTCCCCGTCTCTTTTCATCCTCCTTTTATTTTATTTTTTTCCCTCTCTCTTTTCCCGAAGATCCTATCTCGCAAAGTTTTGATCACGGTGAATTTTTGCCCAACACGCCACTTATCGATTTATCTCGATAAAAGCTTCCAACGTCTCCGTCTCGCTCTATCTCACGATTCCTTTTCATCCCCTTATCGCAATATTTGGATTGGAAGAGTCGCTAAACTCGAAATATAAAGAAGATGCAAAAGTGAAGCGGGAAAGGAAAATAGAGAGAGAGAGAGAGAGAGAAAGAGAGACAGAGTGGTAAAATGGGATAGGACCTTTTAATTAAGCATGAGAAATTTTTAATGAAAAGTGGAAAATTTTATTATTTTTTATCACGAACTAAATACTGTGAATTATGAAACGGAATTTGTTTATCACGCATCAAAACTTTGAGCAAAATGTGGCCCGTTTCATTGTAGATAATACTTTAAAACCACAAAAGAATTCTTTTGATGAACTAAATTTTTGTATCACAACAAGAAATTATAAAATAATTTTGATAAAGTTGCAATCTTGAAAATAAATAACTTAACTTTTTAAAAGCATTTTTAAATTATCCTCTTAATTTAAAGAAACTGATATTATTCTGAAGTGTTTAAATGATCTTATATGTAATATTGTTATCGTATGATATTAAAAATAGAATTTTCTCGTGATTTTTCACAATGGCTGGGAGAGAAGTATCGAGGATAGATTTATGAATAATTCAACGTAGTCGAGACGATTTTCCACGTATTCGTGAATCGGATTCGAATGTTGGATTATACCGGATCGGACAGACGAGAAATAATTCGATCGTATCGAAGACTCTCTTATGTTTTTCTATCTCTCTTTCTCCCTTTCATTTCTCTCTCGTATACTTTTTTTCCCAAGCGAAGGATCTCTTCGAGTAACAGAGCAACTTTTAGACAAATTGATTTATCGTCGAAGACCTAGTTTATCAACCGGAGCCACGGGCGAAAAGAAAGAGACAGCGAAAAATAAATAAATAGAACAAGAAATAAGTGTCTAAGAAAAATAGGACGAGAAAAGTTACTTCATATTTTGTAATCTTGTATTTTAATTTAAAAAATAGTTTCTTATTTCGACTTTTTTTTCCTCTTACCTTTAAAGGTTTGGATTCGAAATCGTAAACAAACGAGTCCTTTTCCAAAAATCTGTACACACGTATCTCAATATTCGAATTGCTTTTTCTCTGTACTTTCGAACTGAACTCCCACTTTTTAAAAACTGCTGAAAATTTCGAGACGTCGCAGCACTGAAAAGAAATCTTTCTCAGAAAAAGAAAACACTTAAATTTTAAAATAGTCACAACGCACACACTTGAAAAAAATGCACTCTTATGCACAATTTTCTTGCACTTTTATTTATCTTGACAATAAAAAAAAATTAAACAAATTCCTAAATAAAAGATCGAACAGACTTTAAAATCTGCAATTTTTTTTCTATCATGTTTTTTAAAAATAAAAAACGGTTTTTATTGAAATCTTTTCTCTATTTTTTGCACTCCCGTATTATCTCACCTCACGAAATGGTTCCTCAAACTTCTTTGTTACGATTACGGTAATTGTTAAAAATTATTGTTATTATCATTACGTGCTATCGAAGCATTATTGTTGCAACATCGCGAGAGACTTTCTTCCACGCCAGAAAGCTTTTTCGCAATGTTTATTAATTTTCTTATCCGATATCTAATTAATGAATTAATAACGTTACTCAATTATTATTAATTTATCATTAATGGCGGTTTATTTTATTATTATTGTAGATATTATCTTTGCTATTTAATTTTACAAAAAACAAATTCACGCACGTTCCATGCCTATTCGGGAGTAGAATTTGTTGACAGAATTTTTTTCGATATTTCTATCTTTCGGTACTATTGAATTGTATTTCTCTTTCTTTTTGTCGATTTTCAAATATCGATACGCGGAGCTAACGAAGTAAATTTGCGTCGTTGCTCCGTCGAGAGCGGCGGACCTACTGGCGGCTCAGGCGGCGCCGCCGGGGACTCCCCGATCCCTGCACTTTCCCCCCGCCAATCAAGATTACGACACAACGCGACCTGCCGACGATCCTGCGTACTAATAAGGATCCAACCATTTTTTGTTTAAACAAATTCTTCGAACGATTCCTTTTTCGGAATTAATATATTTCTTTTAATTATTTTCGATACGTTTAAGGAGGCTCTGACAAAAATACTTTGAATATGTATTTTTTGTGAGTAGAGTTTTTATGATTTTACATGAAACTTATATATTGCTCGTAAGAATGAAAATATAATCATTTTATTTTTCGATAATTTGGAATTATTAGAATTATATTTGATATTAGTTTGTTCGGAATTCATTGTTTGACAAATGTTTATTCAATTTATTTATTTATGAAAAAAGTTGATAACAGAGTTTTTGCCATTTTTAATATCGTCTTTTTATCATTTTTATTATCATCCCATAATAGTCGACGGTTGTGGACTCGCTTTCAGTGTGGATATATACGACGGTCTACCAGATTAAACCGTGCTGGGTGCGGTCAATAACGCGATGGGTGACCGTCTAGTTCGCACTGACCCAAGTTATATATTGTAATTTAATTTTTTTTTTCGAATGACGAGACTTCGTTGGAGACGATTTCTTTCTTTTTTTTGACAAATGTTAATTGTTTCGTACCGAGTTTCATTGACATTTACCGATAAGTTATTTTTTCGTAGACTTGTTTCGACAATAATTATTTTTCATACGTGTACGATTGCTTGACATTTGTTTTTTTCATAATACTTCACGTTGAAGATAATCGTTCGTCGTTCGTTATTACAGTGGTACGTAATTTTTTTGAGCATCGTCGTTTCCTATTTTCTCTCTTCCATAATCGCCAGTCGTTGGTCAGAAATAGCCTGTGAGCAATTGTTTCTCTTTTATTCTTCCCAAAAGTGCATTTATTCCCCTGTCAACGATTAAGGGACCGGATAAATTGAGGGAAAAATCTCAAGAAAACGAGAGAGAGTACATTTTCAAACTACATTGTGTAATGTACAAAAAAACTTTATTTTTATCAAGAATTGAAATCCACCTTCTATATTACTCTGCAAAATTTAAAGATAAAAATAATTCATTAAAAATAAAAGCATGAACTTTTGCAAAAAATAGAATGAAGATGTGAAGTATTGATTCATTTTTCTACGCGAAAATGTACCTATAACAATATTTTCGAATTTTTTTATTTCGAAGACGACTCGGTTCATTTTTGCTAAAATTCTTCGTTTTATTAATAAAAATCCTGACAATAGAGGGTAAGAAAAACTCGTATTCTGTATTTTATTGTTTCGATGGGATCGGCGCTCATTTGCCAGACTTGGTAACGCCGCCCATGCGGTACATTTGGAGCCTCGTAAAAAGGAACTTCCGCCCGAGACGGATCGGCAAACTCTGGGGTAAGTCCTGACCGAACTTCCGCCGTAATAATACACGTTGCGAGCGTGTCAGAAAGAAATAAAAAGAGACGTTAAAAGAATGAGGCTGTAAACCGATTTTTCGAAAACGGAGTAAAAAAAAGAAAAGAACCAAAAAGTATCTGGAAATTCTGAATTACGAAGAATGTATGCTCATAAATTCGAAGGAAATTCATCAGATAATGGTTTTGGCATGAAAATATTTTCAAAAATAATAAAATAAAATATTTTGGTTTTTAAATAAATTTTAATGGATCATTATTACGGATATTCGAGAAGAAAACGTTTTCAAATCGAGTTAGAAGTTAATCGATTTTTAATAAAAAAAATATTTATCGTGCAGACTCGAAAATGTAATTTTCGATAAAAAATGATTTTTGACGAAAATAGCTATTCTGTAACAAAAAAATGATGTCTCGTGACACGGTCAGTTAGTCAAGCGCGAGGGTCCAGGCCGGCGTGAAGTTGCACGGTCAAACTGTCACAGGACTTGGAAAAGCGTATAAGAGAGGGTGGCTGAGGGCAAGGATAGTGCAAATTTTCGTTACGAACCATAAGACACGTGGCCGAGTTTATTCGAAGGCAAATGACGTTGGGTGAAAAGGTTTCTCGTAGATTGAACGACGTGGCTCGAGATCAAAAGGGGAGGAGGACGATAAGTCGTCAGACCTGCCCCGAGGGAAGTCAAAGGGTCAAAAATAATAGTTTGAAATCAAATTCACTACAAAAATTTGAAAAATATATTAAAAATGGTATCAAAGTTAATATTACATTATTCTCTTTATAAATAAACAATTTATAATTTTTAGTTTTGCAATATAAGTAGATTATTACGCATCGTATTATTCTTTTAAAAATTTAAATAAAATAATTCTAACAGAAGTTGAATCGTCATTGGGTTTGATATACATGTAAATTTTATGTCGAATTGACAAGTTTTCCTCATTTCCACCAATTCTCTTCAAATTCTGGTGGAATTTTTCTATCCAATTTCTCCGAGAAAATAAAATGCTTTCTGACATTTTTGGGTGAATTTGACATTTGGCAATAACGAGATGAATTGCTCGACGGTAGAAAAGTCATCGTCGATAAAATGGGCCACGCAGAAAGAAAAAAAAGATAAAGGAATAAGAGAAACAGTTTGGTGGCCTCGCCCTCTTGCATTATCGAGATAATTTGTTATTCGTTCGTGAGGAAAGGCTCGGTGTCGAGCTCGATAAGAATGACGATTCCCATGACCTTTCCACTGTCTCCTTCACTCTTTTATTTTTATTATTTTTTTTTGTATTGAGGAAATTTACACGGTCTCGAAAATGATGAAGATAAGAGAAAGAGGGAGAGAGAGAGAAATCGAAAAGGGAGGACACGCGAGCACAAATTTCTAAATATAGTCCTGGAATTCCTGCTGGGCTTTAATTTCGGTCTCGAAGAAGGAGTCGCAGGGATTGAGAAACGAAAATAGATCCAAGAAGGCCAGACAAGTAAAAAAAAATTCACATTTTTTTTCTCTATTGAATTTTATTCCTAGGGGATGAAGTTTCTTACATGTGATAACAAAAGAAGAGAGAAGCAATCATTAGAAAAGGGGGAAATATTGATTGACGTTCGGGAATGAGAAAAATCGAAAGGATTTTCCTTTTCGGGATTTATATTCCGATCTCGTTTCAGTCGGCTCAATTATGATTTAGCGAGGCAAAAGTTCTCGATCGGAACGTGATGTTTGAGTAGAAGCGAAATTCTGGTCGACTGTGCGGAAGCGAGAAAAATAAAAAAAAAGATGAATGGAGTAAAAGAGTCACGAGTGGTAGAGGTAAACGTCTGATCAGACGTGAAGTCGAAATCGATAAAAAAGTGTTTGGAAAAAAATTTGCGCGTTTAACAGGCTTGGGAATAAACGAGAATGGAGGATCAGGATATGAAGTTGATGGAAAAAACGCGAATTTCAGGACTTGCAATTATACATAGAAAATTAATATGGACGTCGCTATCATTTCAAGGGCCCTTGAGGAGGTCGGTAATCAATATGGTTTTAGATAAAATCCGATTTTAAAATATGGTTTACTTCAAATTGAAATGGATATTATTTAATGAAACAAAACAGCAGCTGAAGGTAGTTCGGTACCGGTGCGAATGCCCGTAAATCAATAATTAAATTAACCATCACGTTTGTTTCAAATGAATGGTGCTGAGGTTGAGCTTAGATTGTTTAGTATACTATGTATGATTCATTTAATACTCATACATCAGATACAAATAATATACGTCGAGTCCAAAAAATTAGCGATGGGTTTAGGGTACAAAACTGTGTGTCCTGTAAGACTGTTAGAAAGTGTCTGATATTAGGTGCTTGGTCGTTTCGGGTTGTTTTCGGAGTAGAAGGAAAAATGGGGATGAAAAACACTAATTTTTTGGTAGAAGTGGTTGTTGCGCACTTGAGAGCCAACATTCGGTAAAAAAAAATTTGATGGAATTTCTGGTCGAACGTGGAATACGCGTCCTGACCGTACGAATTGTATGGGACAGGTATATAGGGTATAAAAAAAGGATGATATATGTATCGTAGACTTCGTACGTATTAAACCGAATTCATTAAAGTGTAAGATTATTAAATATATTAAATTTGTGGATTTTAGAAATTTTCTCGAGAACGCTGAGAAATTTCTTTGAGGTCTTTTCGCGACTGTGGCTCTTAGACGACTCTCTCATTTTCGGACTGTTCTCTTCGCCTATGCTTCTAATATTCTCGAGCGACGTATGAGACTTAAAAATTATAAGTAATGAAATTATAAGAAAATTATAAGTAATAAAATATACGTGACAAAGCATTCACATATACACTCACCGATACACTTCACACTCATCTTTTGCGTTCTAAGCCGCAACAGCGGTTGTCAAAAACGTCATCTATTCATGAATATGAATCTTAAAAAAAACTTTTTTAAATAGTAAAAAAGTACGCCAAGTAATGAAATATTTGTTACAAAAATTACATGAAATCATTTTGTAACCAAGTAAAAAAAAATATAAAAATTTTCTTGGATCGATTTAACAATTAAAAATTGGTTGTATTGGTAAATATAATTTCATACATCAATTGAAAATTCTTCGTCAAACAACGACTAAATTTACCCATACATGCCAATTTTGAATTGTCGAATCGATCCAAAAAAAATTCTTATATTTTTTTTTACTTGGTCACAAAATGATTTCACGTAATTTTTGTAACAAATATTTCATTGCTTGGCGTACTTTTTTACTTTTAAAAAAAGTTTTTTTTCAAGATTTCATTTCTTTTTGTAAAAAAACAAATAATTACCATTTTGTTTTATAATAATTGTGTAATAAATCTAAAAAATGTATGTCATATATATATCATTAGTTTGTTCTACCTATCTTTAAAGTCTATCATCCTCTTTACGGTTTAGCACAGTATAGACTACATTTTTCAGTATGGTCTAACACACACTATGGTCTATTTTCCTGAG
>JAPYYX010003327.1:0-11381 GCA_030522605.1 Cremastinae sp. B BG-2022a | reverse complement strand
TTAGTATTTTTTTTAATTTAGGAAAAAGTGCAAAGTATGAAGTGTTATTTGAACTTTCACGTTGCATTCCTCGGCTGACTAAACGAAGTTATAAGTAAACAATAAGTTAAACATTATTTAGGAAATTCTTCAAGTTTTAAGGAGGAAAAGACTGAGTGCTGCTGCTTTGGTACATTTATGCGTGGATTTAAACAAATAATCATGACCTCAAGCGCACTTTGGTCACTCGTATCTCTCTCCCCTTCTCCTTTCATCTTCAGTTGCATTCTTTTTTGACTCCTGCCATTATTGCTCGACGCGCTACTAATTTTTGTTTTCTGACACGGTCACACGTGCCACTACTCTTCAAACAATACCTCTCTATTTTCATGATTAAATTGCCTGTAGAGAAATTCACACTTTGCCTCGCTTTACGTTTCTTTAGAGTGAGATTTTCTTTTGGCAGGAAAAAGTAGAGCCTGTTTTTTTTCTCCTCGCCTGTTGTGCTTGACAATGTTCAAACTTCAATTACCTCGTTGATCATCTCGATTCTTATTCTTGGAATTCGATTTCGAAATTGACATTGAAATTACGAAATAATTATGAATTCATTTTATAATAATTTTTTTTTATTTTGTTTTCAAAGATTAAGATATTCCTTGCGTGAAGTATCGAATTTTTGTTCTCGTTTTTTCTCATATTCCAAGTGGACTGAGAATTTAAATCCATCAGGAAAAGTTATTGCAAATCAATTAAAGAAAAATATACTCAAAATTCAAATCGATCCTACGTAAAGTTTGTTTGTTATATAATAAACAAAATCATAAAAATGTTTGTCTTCAGATTTTTGTAAAAAATTAATTAAAGCTTCTTTCATGTTATATAAAAATGTGTGCAAAATTTCAATAGGCTTCACCGACTGAAAAATCGCGATACTCGTTGTTAATATCGTGATATTTAACATGGGCTCTTATAGGAAGTTGCGAAAAATGACGATTTTCACGAATAAATATCTTAATTTTTCAGTCGGTAACCCCTGAAATTTTACACAGTTTTGAATATTACATCAAAAGATGTTTCTAAAATTTTTCGGTGAAATCTGAAGATAACTACTTCATGCAAGGAATACCTTAAAAATTCTAATTCTGTATTACATGAACTATAAATAATAATGTAGCATATTATGATACATACGAAAAAAACACAGCCGTATGTTAAAACTCAAAAATATTTTTCAAAAGCGAATTTTCAATAGAATTTCTTTTGGCACGCTTCGATATTTGAAAAAAATATTCTAAAAATAGATAATGGAAGATTTCGTAACCGCGTTTGTGTAATGTCCACTCTGAGGACGTTACCTGCATCGTAAAAGAGAGAAAAAAGTATTACAGAGGTAACGTGGACTGCGAATTATCTTAGAATATTTGCAGACGAGATAATAACTCAGGCGGGACACATTTTAATACGCACAATTGCCAAATGTAATAGGAACGCGCGTTTCATAATATTGGAAGCACCAACTCGCGTGCTCCGTCGCCGATGTACGGACAACCGTGGGGAGCCGGAGCCCTCCCTCTCTCGAGTTTATGTATATAAAACCAGAGAACACTTATTTTAACACATTTACACCTTTGTTTATGTATAGAACACAGAGAGAAAAGGAGAAGAAACAAAAAAACAAAAATTTTCGACGATTCATGTGAAGAAAATATTACCCGACTTTGTCTAAGGCGGTTCTGTCGTTTTTTTGTTTTCTAATGATTTCGTTAAAAATTAAAAAATTTGCACGAACTTTATTGGATATTACTTGCATATGTGTATTTCAGTTTAAGGAGTTTTACCACGTAAATGTTGAAATATTTATTGTTAAAAAATACAATGTTCAGTAATACTCTCTCATAGGAACACGTGTTAAATATTGCAATTATCAATGCTGAATATCGTGTGTGGATGTTGAAAGAATTCAAAATTTTGCATAACTTTTTAAAGAATTTTAAAAAAATACATATCAATTTTTTTTTCGTGTAAGTAGACAGTAATTAAAAGTTATGTTAGATGACCTTGAATTTAGAGTAAGTTCTCAAATCAATGTGGAATAATTTTTCTTAATTAATGTAAGCTCAAAGACTACATTGTACAGAGATAAACGAAGGAATTTTTTTGTTTGATTTTATCGATAGCGATTTTAGTCTCATTTTTACTTATCATGAAAGGCGTAAAATATTACATGTCGACATATTTCGTATACCTTTATTTTCATTTGTATACTTTTCAATTACTAATCAAAATTCATTTTACGCAGCCGCTAAAATCTAGATTAGATTTGTATATGTTGAGCAATTCATTTCTTTCGGTTTTTTTATTTTTATCTCACATTTACCATTATCGGAAGACTAAAAGCTCGATTTTCGATGATTAATATAATTTATTTGGACTAATGTCATTAATTTTCAATTTCAATCTACTTTCGATAATGAATTTTTTTTATTTTGAGAAATTTTAGCAACTTTAAATTTAATTTCTCCTTGAAATTTTACAATTACAAGTACACAATACTTTAATTACAATGTTTCATTGAAATTTATTGAGAACAGTTTGTTTCGTCACAATGAAATTCTTTTTTTTTCTCGCGAGTGGAACTTTTTCATGGAGTAGCTAATTACCACATGACAAAAAAAAGAAAGAATGGGAGTCATTTATTTTCATAGATAACGATTCATATAATTGTAAATCGGGAAGAGAAAAAATGGAATTACGATAAGAATGTAAAAATAGAACGGGACTTACAACTGATAAAAAGATTTATCCAGTACAAATTTATCATTGAACAATTTGTTTTCCAATATGCTTAGAATTTTGAGATCAGATATTCAGAAAAAAATATAAAATAAAATTTACAATAAAAAATATGAATTAATCGAAAAAACAAATCGAAAGCTAATTAGTAAAAATGATATTAAATGATCATAAAATTATATTTTCACGAAGTTCTTAAAACTTTTGAGATTTTTTAACGAACCTCGAAGAATTAGTTTATTTTTCAAAATTCCACGTCTCTTGGAGGTTTACGTCACAAGATCGAGAAATAATTCAAGAAATCTTTCATACCCGAGTGATTATAGCTACGCCTTTGCCGTTGTTACAAGAAAATATCAGAGTAAGAGAGAGAGAGATGATATACCTGTCGCGATAGACGAAGACGAGTCTCCTTTTGTCGCGCAGTCGTTGTTTTTTTCCTTTCTGGCTTCCTCGACGTTACAATTTTATCGTCGAACTGGGGAGCACGCGCAGTAGCGAAAAAAGACTACAACGTACTAGACGGACAATGAGCGCTAACGGTATGCGACAGGGAACGAGCCGGTCCAAACTCATTCCGTGTATCCGTGCAGGAAAAGCAAACGTTACTTCTCTATAATAACATCAGCTCTTCTCAAATCTCACCGAGAACACGCATTCCCTTTTCCTCTTTTTTTTACCAAACTTTTCTCTTTCTATTACATTAATTCATGTACTGAACATTTATTTAACTTACATTTTTGAAGACTTAAATTTTACAGATTTTTACATATACATTTTTTGGAAAACCTGTAACAATGAAGAAAAAATTCGTTTTTCAAAAATTTTACGCATAAATTTGTTTAAAAATTTGTAAGAATAAAGAAAAAATTAATTGTTACAGATTTTTGCACATGAATTTGTTGAAAAATCTGATATGAAAATGAAGAACAAATTAATAGTTAAAATTTATATAAAAATCAAGTCATACATCTATTATTTATAAAACAGCCACAAAAAAATCCCACGAACGAGATCGATTTTTTTGTTTATATATTGGCACGTTGAACACGTATATCTACTTAGCTTTTTTTTCATCAGATCATAATTCTTTTTTGACTCTGAAGAATGACGAAAAATTCATAAATTCGCAGGTTCTGAAAAATACTTCTTCGCAAAAACACTGATCGCAAAAATTGTTTTATTAAAAAAATTTTGAAAAAAATATGTTTTCCATAAAAAATTTTTTGACGTGTAGCTTTTTAGTTAAAGTTTTGTGATTCTTCCATTTAAAAGCCTGTTAATCGCAAAAATATAAGTTTTTCAAAGTTTTTGTAAAAAAATAAGTTTTTCAAAGTAACTCAAAAACGGTTCATATATATTTTCATAGAAAAAAGATGTTCGAGTACTTTGTCAAGGACATTTAGCGCATCAACCCTTCTGAATGAAGACTCCATCACGAGACGACTTGAAAAACATAAACCAAAAGATCTCAGAGAGCGATTCTTAGCTGCATAACTAACGCAAAAAATGTAAAAATAAGAGCGAATGGGAGATACATGAATGAATGCACCGGGATCGAATATCACTGGATACTCGTCCGGAATAACGCCAAAGACAACGATCATCAAAATTACCGAGTGTTGAAGAACAACAGATTGTAATTGTCAAAATAATTTAAACAAAAGAATATTAAAAAAAGAGCATGATCTGACGTCTAGTTTTGGAAAAAAAAAAACATTTAGTGAAAATTATACACTTATTTCAGTGAGGGAATTTTAAATATTTTTTTTTTTTGAAATATACACAACATATTTTTTTCCCTGTCATCGATAAAAATCTTAAAGTTTATCAAGTTTAATTTTTCAAAAATTGCAAAAAAGGGTCCCGCCCGACGTTCATACCTCACCCAATGATCGAATTACCTTTATTGATGAAGGGCGTAAAAAAAAATTTTTGTTTCCCCCGTGTTTCTTACTTTCGTGAATCAAAGAATGTGTATACTAACGGAAATAACAGAAAATAGCGTTGGGTATATTGGTACACCGGCGAGTCTCGGGAATGGCAAAGACGTTAATCGATAAGCGACGCAGCGACTCGATCGTGCCGGGTGCTCCCGATCCCCCCTCGATCACTTATTCGGCTCGCAAGACGTTACACACCCGGCAAATGTACAGTCTACCCAAGTCTATTCCAGACGTACATCGGAATAGGAAATAGGAAATGAAATTTCAAACTTGGACTAACATCCCTTTAATGTCCTCCTCTTACTCTCCCGTTGACATTTCCACATATATACACATCAAACTAATAAATATTCGACGGAATCACGTACTGTTATTATCTTAACTTTGACAGCGTTATTTTTTCACGTTAAAAACTTTCTTCGAACTTTCTACACCGATTATTCAACGTCCAGACTTTCATCACTTTTTCATTTTGATTTGTTTAGCAAAACTTTTTACTTTTCAACGAAGTCGTTCATTAAACAATTTTCCTAAGAGATAAAAATTCGATCTCAAATTAGCCTTATTGTAGCTTGAATTATTTTTGAATAAACATTGAACCAAAATCTTAAATTATAAATAATAAAATGATAAATATTTTTTACATTTTTTCGTTTGTAATTTTTTTTAATTTCAATTTATATTTGACGCATTTTTCAATAAATTTTTCGGTGTAGAGTTTTTTAAAAATTCTCGATATTATCAATAATCTTTGAAACAAAATTTAATTCTATTTTCAACTGCCAAAAAAAGTAACTCTATTCATAAGTTGATCACTATTGAAATCACTTCTAAAATTCAAAAAAATCGAAAAATAAAAAAACGAAATTGAAAAAAAAAAATTCCCCGATATTATTTTGAAAAAAATTTGCGGATTTTCGTATTCCAAGCATTCGTAATTCGCCCGCCGAGATCCAAACAGAGGTTCAAAGAAATTCGTTGTGGAAAAATATCGAGCCACCCAGAAACGTTTTCGAATGATCAAATGTGTCGGGGATGACACGTGAAATGATGATGTATATTGAAAAAGATCCGAGAAAGAAATATATACATGAGAGTAGGAAAAAACGTTTGAGTGAGTTCGCGTGTGTGCATAAAAACTCTGACGTAGTTCGTGCGAGTGGACGAATGCGTTCTGTGCGAACGCGTGTCTCGTCGCTCAGCTCTTCGAACTGTTACGTAATTTCGTCGTAGCGCCCAACTTTTGTCTCGATCACCACTCGAAACGAAAAAAAAAACATCAGAAAAAAAGAAAAAAAAATTGAGAGAAATGCTCGTCTACATTTTATCCGCAATGTTGACAAATGATTAGAGTTTACTTTGGCCCGAGGCGACGAAAATAACGTTTTAACAATGTTGTCGACGCTCGAACTCGAAATATTTTCCGCTAACGCTGCGAACACGTTTATATTTGAAAATCAAAAGAAAATGAAATGTCTCGATTCGTCGAAAATATCGTTCAAGGAGGATCCCTGGCTAAATCAATTTATAGAGAATTTAATAAAATTTTGTGATTGCATTTTTCAGCATCAAATATGAAGACACATTTTTTCTTCTTTTTTCAAGTTCCAGAATTTTCTTATGGGTAGAATGTATACCTATATACACACTCGATTATACACGCAAATTTCAAAGTTGAATTATTCAAAAATCGAGCAGAACAAAAATCTGAAAAAAATTGAATGTTCGTATTCGATACCAAAGTACATTCTCATCAAATTTTATGAAATTCATTTTTTAATTTTTCATTCAAGTTTATTTCATTTAATTTTGTATTCGATGTTAGAATTTTTATCGATAACGACTGTATAGATAAATTATGGAAAATCTTGAACTGATTGATAAGTTTTATATTATTATTTTATTTTATCAAACTGGACATGAACAATTTTCAATGCAGTATAATCGTTTCTCAGTTGGAAGGGAAATTATTACGACCAGCGTAACGGCTCAATGAGTTTGGCAAATAATATGGACATCAACCACCCGAAATTAGAACTCCTCGATACAACTTAATTTATTTTTAATTTCACAAGTGTCTAAAGAAATGAAATATGAAGAAAAATAATAGCTTCGCAATTGTGTATTTTTAAAAAGAATAACGCAGTAGCTCTCGGTCAATGTACTCTCCTTATGAGCGTACGCCGACTCTTGATCATAAAAGTTTGTACATGGCTCTCCCAGATCCAGTTGTGCCAGGTTAGTTTCTAACTCTTAACTCAAATCTAAAGAAGTTAATTGAATAGTTTGTTACCTAAAGCTCTTCAGATTTTTGCAATAATTAACAATTGCAATACATTGATTAAAAATTAACTAATTAAATAATAAATGAATAAAAATAATAAATAAATGAAAATAATAAACAACTTGAAATTTTTCTTATTTTTGTATGTACTGTCATTTATTTTATTTGCTATTTGACTGTTTGATTTTTCTAAGTCTCTTTACACGTGATGAAAAACATATTACATAATTCAAGTTGTAAGTGATTCGTTGATTATATTGGTTTTACATGGGAAATGGTTCAGGAATAGGAACAAACAGTTTCATAAATTATTGCTCGTTACTGAGCCTAAGACTCCATAATTCTTCTCTCACGTCATTGACTTGGGCAAAATAGACTCAGGAATTTACTTCGTTGAGGATCAGTTTGAATGGAACTAATATTAGTGATTTCAAGAAGGGAACCGTCGAGAGAGTAAATGCTTCCGTTTTTCGTGTTTTTGTCCTACATAGTGGACAGTCTAAATTTGAATTTTATTTTACACAGAATATTAATATTTATTAAAATAATTTTTTTTATACAAACATTTTTTATTATAAAAATAAATAAAAAACCATTTGATTAAATTTTTGTTCACCTCGTAAAATAGAAGAAAACATGATCCATTGACTGAAGTATTTCTGAAATTTATTCGTAGAGTTTTGATGGTATGCAGTTTGCGTATCTTTTCGCTGCAAAATTCTGAAGAAAAACGTGTTTAAGAAATAGCAAGAAAGAAAATGGAGTCGACTGAGATATTTCAAGTTTTTCACGATCTTCTCGTAGTCTCGAGATTGTTGTGGAAAAAACGAGAATGATGGCAAAAGATTTCTAGCACTGGAACGCTCCGTTCATATCGCAATTCGAGCCGAAGTAAAAAATGAAAACGGCTCACTGATTATCGGCTTGGAATTATTTCCGATGGAAATAGTTCTCGAGATCGAGTTAATGGTCAATCTTTATGTACATTTATCGACCGGAAAAATCGCTGAGAAAGGAAAGAATGCAATATACGCTGGGAAAACGAATGAAATGCAAAGATTCAATAAGACAGCAAACAATGCCCAACAAAAAATTGGTGAAAAAAAAATAAAAAATTCAATTTTTCATCACGTATACAATATTAAAAACAAATTTTACAATATATTTGAACTCAATATCATATTTAAAAAATTACTTTAATTTAATATTAATTAATTTTGAATAAGCCAAATCCAGTAGCAAAATACCTCGGTATAACGATCGACCATAAATTTAATCTGAACAAACATCTGCAAAAATAAAATAATTCAAAGAGCAGCACATTTTCGAAACCTATAATTTAAAAACGAAATCAAAAAAAATGAAATTCGGAAATAAAGAAAGGAGAAAATATGTTTGATGAAGGGTTGAATGGAAGAAAATAAGCGGATCAATTAACCGTTCTAGATCGAGTACTTCAGCAATCAGATACGAAAACACTTCTCAACAATCTCGCATCGCTCGTGACTGGTAAAAGCTGGCCTGTACAAGATTATTGTAGTCAAAACGATGCATCTCTCTTTCCTACTCACTGTTCTCGGCGCTTTATACGTCACTGATTAAATAATTACCGCGAGAGCGGACAGTGGGTGGATTGTACACTTGATCGGACACTACCCGGACACAATGCTCATAACTCTCTTTCTTGTCTCGCTTTTCCAGCTTGAACGCGTTTCCGAATTGTTCAACAAGTAAAATTCTACATTTTTCCTATTTTTGTGAACAGCCTCAAACGACATTTTATGCAACAATTTACTCAATTCTGAGTTTGAAAACAAGTTAGATTAGTTTTTCATTCGAAAATTTATTCTTTTGGCTTTATAAAACCCATAAACATTTAGTACGATACTAATATTGTTCCCAATATTGAATTTAATTACGTTCGTACCAAATTTCCAAATTTTTTAGAAAATGGGCCCAAAATGATTTCATATAATTTTGTATCAACTATCTTATTGCGTGGAATATTTTTTGACTTTTTCGAAGGTTTAATTACGGATCTGTAGGTACAGCAGTGTCTTGACACCAAGTAATGAAGAAACCAATACATATGAATTAAAAATCGTCAAGACGAATTTTTCGATCTTGCTTTCCAAATATCTTCGAAACAAAACAATTAAGGAGGTTGATTACCAAAATTAAAATGTTGAAAATTCAATAAATTTGGTGACGGCGTTCTACAGCACAAAATATGACGACTCAAATTTTTTCAGATTTATTTTCTATGTAGTTCTTAAGTTATTCATTACTCGAAATAGATTCTTATGCACAGAGTGTATACTTATATGTACGTAAATGATATGCTTACACACGCAAATTTTAAAGCTGAATTACTCAAAAACCTGGTACGAGAAAAATCTGAGAAAATCATTTCATATTCGATCTTGGAAGCGGATCATGTGCACGATCGAATTCGATATGGCCATCGTAATCTGCTCCGAGTTGCCATTCTGCAAAATGAAAATACTATGGTCTTGGGAAAATACTGTCAACTGTACAGACCACGAATCATAAAAATTTAGCAACATGAAAACCACGAAGAAGTCGATTGATCGAATTCGATCGTGCACATATATAATTCGGCCCCTGAAGAACATGCTCAAATACCATAAAATTCTTACCATTCTTTAATATCCTATGATTACTTGGTCACAATATGATTTCATATAATTTCATAAAAACTATTTTATTACTTGGCGTACTTTTTTACTTTTTCAAACAAGTGTTTTTTTAATATTGCTCATATCTATGCGAAGTGTCGTGATGCTGCAGCATACTAGCTTAATGTGTCATATTTTGTTGCAAAATAACGAAAAGTTAGAGACAATCGTTAGTAAATCGAGAAACAAAATGGACAAAGATAAATAAACCCGAGGAATAAAAGATCTGGATTCTATTCTGACTTGATTCGGTTTTTACCAGATCTTTATTCTTCCCTGCTCATATACACTTTCTTCATTACATTTCTCTTTTCTCATCATGTGCAGGCTCATAAGATCCGAAGTAATAGAAAACTCAATGAAGATTGAATGCGTTTTGTATAGTGACGAATATTAGTTTTCATATCAATTCATTGTCATTATTCACATCTCAATTCATATTTCTTCATGAATAATATTAACTTGAAAACAAGCGGCATTCGACATGGTAAATAGGAAAAAGATGATTGAATAATTAAAAAAGAAAGGCATAGAAGGAAGAATGTTAAAATTTATTAAGGCCATATACACCAACTCTTGCAAAATGGGCTATAGACAACAGAACGGAAGTAAATTCGAAAAAAACAAAAATAATGATATTTAGAAAAGGAGGTAGAGTCAAGAAAGGGGAAGCGTGGCAAATTTACGGATAACAGATAGAAATAGTACACTGTAACACTGTAAATATTTGGGATATTGGTTTTCGACAAAAAATGCAATCAGGGAACACTCGAGAAAGATAGCGAGAAGAGCGTAAAAGACCGTCAACGCAGTATGGGGAATATGGAAAAGAGCTGGTATGGAGGTACTAGAAGAAAGACTATACTTGCTAGAGTCAATTGTGAGCGCAGGAGCAGTTTATGGGGTCGAAGTATGGGGATTCGGAAAAATTGAACAATTTGAAAGAATTCAAAGTAAATTCTGCAAAATGGCGTTAGAAATCGACTCAAGAACACCAAAATATATATGGAGAAAGGAACTAGGAGTGGCAACTTTCGAATGTAGAATAAGGGAAATAGCCCTAAGATACACCAGGAAAGTTATAAGAAGGGAATATAGTAGATGGCCTAAAATTTGTTTAATGGAGGTATTGAGAGGGATAAAAAATAAAAATCCTACAATATAGGGTAAAAAACTAAATGGGCTCTTGAAGGAAGGAGGAATAGCAGAATTAGTACAAATAATAGCGCAAAGGAGAGACCCAGAAACGACAGACGAAACGATAAAGGAAGGAATGGAAAACTTAAGGGGGGAAACCACATTAGAAGGCTCATTTTTATTGATTTTTAAAGATTTTTTTTTTTGCTAGAAAGGATTAATTATAATTCAATCCGGTTTTGGCATTATTTTATTAATGGTTTGAACAATTTTTGTGATTTTTTTAGAACCATTTTAGTGAAAAACAATAGAGTTATTAACATAAGTCCACTGAGGGTCGTAAAGCGCATTTTGCCATTGCAGGAAATGTAGACATTTCAATTTTCATCTGAAATCGGAAAATTTTTAACATTACCTCAATTACTTAATTTCTAAGAATACGAACCTCAATGCAAGTGAAAATAATAAAAATTACAAATTTTGCAGGTGTCGGAAAAATTTATTGTAATTTTCATCATTTGTTTCACTGATGATGCAACA
>JAPYYX010003326.1:0-11385 GCA_030522605.1 Cremastinae sp. B BG-2022a | reverse complement strand
AGCATCGCGCCATAAGACGCTGTACAAAATTCCCATATTTCGAAATTAAATTTCTCAAAAAATCGGTCGGTGAGGCATACTTTTTTTTGTTCTAATATGGCCAGTTTCATCTGAATTATAACATATTTTAAATTCAGATTTTTGTCTAATATCATCGATGTTTGATCAACCCCCTTAAAACAATATTATAAGAAACTTTAAGGGTCCTATTTTACCCCTTCCCCTATATCACGTTACCCGAATGAATGTCACCCACATATTCGGAGAGTTTTTATTCCAATTAATCGAGGATTTTACACATACACATCACAGCGACAAGATAAAGTCGTCCAAAACATACGACTTTTATTCTGGCACAATAGAACCGTTCTATATAGTTTATATGATTTCATCTTCCTGTACTCGAGAATTTCCTATGTATACAACTTGAAGAGAACTAGCTTCGATATCTTACACCAGTCTGAGGCTTTCCTGCACAGTTTCCCAAGTTTCCCTTCCGTCTTCCTCTTTTTTATATTTCTCCGTCTGCCTGTGTCCGCTTCTTCCTTTTCCCTCTGGCTTGAGCTCGTACTCAATTTCGCTTTTGGCTCGGTGAATGAAGTTGGAAAAGTATCGCGGAACATTGTTGACACACGTGTATTTTTCATGAATACACGTACGAACGAGGGATTCGTACGTGCACGATCAAGGGATACGTGTTCGAAAAAGTGCGCCCGGGCTGGCGCTATAGATCACCGGAATCTTGACGTATCGACGGATGACCTGCTTCGATTGTACTTTTATATTTTCCGTAAAACCTTCGCCCAGATCCTGGCTAACTTCAGTGGTTTATTTCTCTCCGCAAACTTTGCCTCGATCCTTTTCTCGCAGACAGGAAAAGTCGATGTTCTTACGTATTCACCCTACAGGTTAAAATCCAAGTACAGTATGAGCTAGTGCGAATCGCTTCCTGAAAGAATTTTTTAATATAAATAGCCTCTTTATCGCAGGAATAAAATAACAATTACAACTGCAATGAAACTCTTTGTATACATAATTTTGATCGATAATGTATAAGGATCGATGCAAACAGAAATAAATTTAGAAAATACATTTAGATATGTATCACATGCACTTTTTAATGTATAATTGAGGTCAATAATGCAATATTATGTACAAAAGGAAAATTTGAAAATATATACTGACATATTCACAAAGAATGTAAAATTAAAAAAATTTCATATTTTGTGGCATAATAAACCTATGTTTTAATGTTTTTATTGATGAAAATCATGAAAGTAATTAGAGTCAGATAGATACATTGTTACGAGTGGAAGTTTTGATGCCCGTATACTAGTGTATTTTAAAATCACTAAAAAAAATTCTTAACACTCATAACTATATAATTTTTTGGTTACATCACTATTCTCAAAAAATATCGTCGATATTCAGAATCAAATACAAAAGTGAAACCCTGGAAAATTCAAGACTTTAAGGTGATTCGGAAGAAGAACGATTAGTCACATTGACAACTTAAATAGAGCTCATTGCTGCTGTTTTGTCTTTGTAATTCTACATACATCTAGAGTCGAAAATAATAGATACAAAAATTATTCTCATCAAAAAACTTCAGTTAAAACTTTTTCACCACGTTAGCAGAGTTTTTATTTTTTTTCTCTCATGAATTGGTTTTGAATGTAGCAGACCATTTTTTATCGTGGAACGTGTTCTGATGTAGATGTTTCTGAATGTACAATCATTTTTCAGTTGCTGATATGATGTAGAACCCACGATGTATGACTCGGATGCTCTACGGGAAATTCAGATATGTACGAAGAAGGATAGGAAATTCAGAGAATCGTATTTATCGGTTTGTTGATACATGCACGTATACAACTAAATTCGTACTCGTAGGCATTTTGTGAATAGCAGAAAAATAGAACAAGTCCAAGCGCATTAAGAAACTATTGGAAATCTCTTTCCATACATTTTCTTTCCATATGCATTGAGAACTGTAATATAAATTGAAGATTGATAATACAGAATCGATTTGAAGTGAAGTCTGTCGTTAATTTATACAGAAAATAAAATATTCGAGAGTGGTGAGCTGAAAAAAATGTTATCTACGATTCGGTGAAGAAGCTCGCTGGTTCATTGCTCGCATCACCCAAATATTTTCACGGATAGCATTCGGATAAATGCTTTTGCCAAAAAAAAAATAAAGGGTACTCGAAAAAATGAGAAAATGAATGGGTAGCGAGAGGAAGATGAAGAGGAAGGTGGAAGGAGAGAAATGGTCGCGGAAAACTCGGCGGACATCATGAACTTTCGTAATCTGTCATCTAGATTCTGGCTCGAAAGCAATATGAGAAACAACACAAGGATTTTCGAGGATCTCGCCAGCGTATACTGTATTTTAATGAACACATCGCGATACTATATTATACTCTAAAATATACGGCTCTGTTGAAAATACGGAGAAAATGCAGTTTTTATGTTTTCGAGTTTTTTTGGTCATCCACTTCGGTCGTTTTGTCCCCATGCGCTTACGTGTCGTGAAAAAACTGGAAATATATGGGAAATAAAAAACAGCTTCGCTTAATAAAGCGATAAATTTATGAGCACGCTTGAAACTGACATCAAGTCTTTTTACAAATTGTTATAATAAAGAGAGTAACGTTTTCAAAAAATGTGCATTTTCGAAAATAATCGAATGTAAAAATCTAAATAAACATCAAGTGAGAACGAAAAAGAAAAAATTGATTCCTGAGGTCGTCCAGGCAAAGTTTTCGAAAATTCCAAATTTCGCAGATCAAAATTCCATTCAATTGTCATTTTTGAAATATTCCAAAGTAGTGATTACTGCATGCGTGTACGTTATACACATGCACACGATATACACAAAGTTCGTACATGAAGATACAAATAGCTACGTATTCGAAAAACTGGCATTAAATCGTTTTACAAATTTTCCTAATAAAGAGACTGACGTTCTTAAAAATGTGCATTTTGGACAATAATCATCTGTGAATATAAATACTCGCAAAAACATCATGAAGATAGTGTTAAAATAGGCGTCAAATACATTTTTTCGGAGTACTGTGGTATACTGTACTATAAATAAATAATAATACACTAAAATTATTGAAAAAATGTACAGAAGAATTTATAAGTGAATAAAAATGCAATTACAGTACGATAATATTGAAGAATAAATTGAAAAAAATACTTGCCGATTTTATTATTTAATACATCTCGCCAAGTGTTTCTTTCGAAATTTTATTCTTCAACATTATCATAATTTGGAAAATAATCAAATGTAAATATAAATATGAATAAATATCAAATCGCAACGAAAAAGACAAAATTGATTCCCTCCCTAAAGTCGTCCAGGCGAAGTTTTTAAGAGTTTAAATCTCAAAGATCGAAATTTCATTCAATTGTGATTTTTGAAATTTTCCGAAAGTAATGATTTCTGCATACACGTGTACATTATATACACATGTACACGATATACGCACAAAACACACGTACATGAAGATACAAATAGCTACGTATTCGCAATGAGGTTGAAGGAAATTGCTGACAGAGGGAGAATTAATGTTTCGCGTCTCCTCTTTCTCTATTTTCCGCGGCTAAACTGTGGAAGTCAGGAACGAAACCTCGTTCCCTCTTTCTCGTTCTGGCTCGTTTGGGATAATCGTAATTCTGGTTTTGCAGCTGGTGGCGCACGAGAGACGACTGTCGACCTCGGCGTCGCGAACAATGGCCGCGATGAGCCTCGGTTTCATCGTCATGGTCACACCGTGGACCATACAGGAAGTTGTGGCGGCTTGTACAGGAAGCAAGCCGCCGCCCTTTCTCGACTTCCTAGCGACCTGGCTCGCACTGTCAAACAGCTTTTGGAATCCCTTTCTTTACTGGCTGCTCAACAATCACTTTCGTCGTATATCCCGTGACATTTTCTACACCAAGGTGACCCTATACGGCTAGATCGAGAAAAAAGCGACGAATCGTCAATCCCTTGGTCAATCTACCTATTTCTTTTTCTTCGATTTCAGATTTTGTGTCGACAGAGGCCTATCGGAGAGAAGCATCACTGCTGCGCCACGAGCACGGGAGGCTTGGACGTTTGTAGCATTGGTGGCTTAGATTTATCAGGTAAAATTTTATCCTTTTATCAGAATCATTCCACACTGAGAAAAAATTTGAATTTGAAATAATTGTTGCCACAATGATGTACTGGAGATAACTCGAAGCGGTGGTAAAAATCTGGAAATTTAAATGTTATAATAAATTAGATATGACACGTATCCTTATGCAGATTCATCGAAATTACTTGTAAATTTTTTTCAAGATATTTACATATTAAATCATTTGTCTGCTAAATTTCATTAACTTATGAAACAGTTTTTAAGAAATCATCCACTTATGACAACAGTACGTAAAAATTGATTAACAGAATGTTGATAATTTTTCCTACTATCAGTAGACACAAAAAACGTTAATAACCGAGTTTAAACAAATTTGTCTAAAATGTTGGTTTTTAATAGTCTAAACAATAAATTATACGAAAAATGTTGATGAAACATTAGGCAGAACAACATCCCTGCTCAAAATTTGTCTGCTCGATATTGTTATACAGATTGGATATTGTTTTTTAGCATTGTTGAATAGACAAATTTTGAGCAGGGATCTGGTTCTGCCAAACATTAGAAACCTATTGAGTATCGTTCTAAATATCACAATAAAACAATTCAACTTTCTAACAGAAAAACAAAAACTAAATTTTAACAATTCAGTATGGAAAAGTCACTTTTGTCAGGATTTGTATCTCCAGTTCATCCTTAACGCAATTCATACCTAATATAATCTTTAAAATTAATTCTCTGTAATTCTCTGAAACTATGACTGCCTTATACATAGAAATATAAGAATGTTACAATTCATAATGCTCAAATCGAATTGTCACAATAATGCTGACTTCTTAGTGATTTAAAAAAAATTGATATTGAACAAAAAATTGTTAATTCAGGTATAGAAAGATGTTCGATGGATCGATGTTCAATGGCGAGATGTTCAACGCCTTCGCTGGTGAACACGCCTCCACCACTGCCGTGGGAGACCGGAAGTGGCGTTTGCAGCGAGATGACGTGCACGTGAGGAAGGGACGCCGCCACGCAGACCGAAGACTCATTGTCCCCAGATGGTGATAGTTAGTATCGCGTGGCGGCGAGCACAGATCCGATGGAAGATAGTCACAGGGAGAAAGCGAAAAGAAATAATGAAGCACGAGAAATCGGCGAAAAATTGTTGCGAAGAAATCGACATAACCGATGCTCTGGAAAATTCTGTGATCGGTCGCTGATCGCTGGTCGATCAACGGCGATTTGTTTTCGAGATACTTGTCGGTCTGCTAGTGAAATCGGACAAGTTCGCAGACAGCAACTTGACTCCTTCAAAAGTCTGCCCGATCTTCTTCGCGACTTCCATTCCGCGTGACGTTCTGTCAATGATGAATCTTTAATATCCTCTTTATTATTATCGCGTTGACCGCGACACACATTCCATCATGTCTTTCACTGCCCCTCTTGGATACTCGAGCAAAAATCGATAAATTTCAAATTTACAAAGTGTCGACGATTCTGTACTCAAAATGTTGTTTTCTTTGGTAAAATTTCACGTAGATTCGTTCAGTGTAACATAAAATTCAATACAAAATTGATTTCTATCACATTTTTTGAACCGTTTATTAATCCAGACAAAACCTATATATATTCAATAATTTATTGGAAAATAAAATTAAAACGATTATTCATTTGTATGCTACGAAAAAAATGTTATTTAATGTCCAATTTTTGTATGATTGGCAAGATCGTAAAAAATATTCTTTTAATTAAATTTGGTGAGTTTTTATTGTTTAACCAGCTGTACGGCATCATCAAATAATTTTTCGAAAGAAAACAACCTGCGAGTTTTCAGAACGGAGCATTGAATCTCGTATTTATGATGGAGTGAAAATAGGGTTACTGTTAGCTATAAAATGTAAACGCAGACGAGCAACACTGAAAAGACTCAAGACCACATTTTTCATCCTTTTATATGTTTGTGTTCTTCTAGCATGTAGTATTTTCAGGGGTAACAAATCATTTGACAAAATTTAATTCTTTAATTGTAAAAAATTATTTTTTAATTCTGCATTGATTCAGTTTCTTTCAATACAGACACTAATTCAGTGGAATTTGATATGCCCAAAACTGTACGAAGACATGGAAGTATTCAGTATTGAGATTTATAAGCGTCAGTAGGTTAATTATTCCTAGACAACTAAGTCGTAGACATAATACAGTTTTTCTATAATAAAAAAAAAATTAATGCAAAACCGAAAATATTAAAATGAAAATGGTGAACGATTGTGAAAGTTGTGCGAACAGAGAACTATAAAAGACTCAAGTACCGATATATGAATAATTAATACATAATCGAAAATACGAAATTTTATTCGGAGAGATAGAGGCAAGTCGGTACCTTTTCTCTGGATAATTAAAAAACTCGATTTCGAGAAGAAATTCGTGAATGTGAACATAAACTCGTTGTTTACGTGACTACGTTGGTCCACATACGCACATCAAGGATTCAAAAATAAACTTACTACCGAAATGTAACGTACACTGATAGCGTAGTTATGAATTAATAAATTGATTATCTATACAAGTGTTGGAATCGATTTAATTCCATTCTGAAAACAATATAATAGAGTATTTTTCATTTTTCATAAATTTTTCATTGAGATAGATTCTTCCGATGTTTTATTATTAATTTTATTTACATTCACAACAACGCAAATTTTGAACGTTCGCTAAAAATACCAATTCCCGAGCCATAGACCTTCTCACTCCGCCACATAATTGGCAAATCTGTCACGTTTCCTTAATTAATCGTTGCTCGGCGACCGCACACAAGCTGCACGGACATTTCATTTTCCCAAGTGATGAAGCGGCATTTTTAAACCGGGAGAGTGTTCGCGCTCTTCGCGACGTGATTCCGCGCACAAGCCGCTGTGGATCGATGCCGAATGAGGCCTCGTTGTCCGACTGTTGGTGACCTCACTCGTAAATTTTGGCGATACGGTTTTAGGCTTATTATTGTGTTTACTTGATAATGAAAATGTAAAAAAAGAAAAAAAAATCACATTTAGAGTATTTTTACTTTTCGTTAGAGATTTACTGGGATAAACTCTGTTTCTGTTTCCTGTTCTCATTGTTAGAGTCATTTTTAAGGTGATGATTAACCCATACGAGTGCGAGAGGGACAGATGTAAAACGGATTTGATATTTTTTTTAGATTGTCGATATTTTAGAAAAAAGAAGAGAATCACACTATTCTTTTATGAAGTGACAATAATGTGATTCTTTTTTTTCTTCAAAGATGACTTATTTGCAGAGAAAATAGCATAGTTCGATTTTGTACGATGTAGGACACTGAAATCACCTTAATCTCCGAAACGAATCCATAATAAAGCTGTGACCATATTTTTCGTTTTTTGATTTGTCTTAAAACTTCTCGAGTCTCATGAGGAAGAAACTCAGTATCGTGCAATTGCTGAATTAGCTTCAATTAGATACACTAAGATCTCGTCAGTTGATTTTAAAATTCAAATCTTGCTCGAAACGTCCCTCTCAAAAAATGGAATTAACGCAAAAATAGCATATATGCTAGAAAACAATGGGAGCCTTCTCCAACATTTTGTAAGTGTGAACATCCGATACAACATCTGATATCTCCCATCATAGCTAATAATCTCATGGAACATTTCGAAATGAACGTTAACTATAACTTAAATCAGAGCTCTCGCCCTCAAGATGCAGTATGGAATGTTGGCTGAAAAGAATCATAGAACGCGGTTTCAATTCGAAAGCCAATATTTTTGCCACAATGAGTAAGAACTTAAACCTAAAAAATGACATCGTCCGCGTAAAACTTTTTTTTACAAAGAGATAATTATGAATTTTTGAAGTTCAACTTTTAACGCTTTTTTCCATTTTCTTATTTTTAGCTCCTGTTTATAAAATAAAACTTATGACACTACTGAAATATGAAATACCGGAAGGTAATATGGTAAAACAGTTTACCTACCGAAGGTCGATTTGAAAATTTTACGGCGAGTTATTGATGTTATTATCAAGAGATTCGGTAGGGTCTGGCGACAATAAGTTTGTCCCCTTTAATTTTAAAGGAATGGATACGGGTAGGTTAATATTTTTCAAAAAATCAATTCTATCCCATTGTTTTATGAACTAAATTTTAATGCTCATTTTATTTCGGAATATAGTGCCGGAGTTCGACTTGAAAATGATACAAATCTGTTCATCACGTTTTTTCGATTGATAAGAAAATTAAACCATTAGATCTTACACTATGAATGGCCAGAAATTAGATCATCGAATATACAGTGGTATATACAACTATTACCATTATTATTATATTTTTCGTTTCTATCCGAAAATTTGTGAATGCCGTATCGGTGAGTGATATTCCACAAATGCTCGATGCATTGAAAAAATAAAATGAGTAGTCACCGATGAAACAAATTTTCGGCATTACCGCGGTTCAACCGCGTTTACAATTATTTCCCCATGAAATAAATCATGCTCTCTCACGATTGTGTATTTCAATCACTCTTTCTTCCAATCTCTCTTATTCTTAGCATATCTTTTTTTATCAAAGATTTTCATTTCGATCATGTTTGCTCTTTCTCACACATACATCACGCACTCGTGTGGTAAAAAATAAAGAAACAAAATAATTAATATGGATCTAAAATCAATGATGTACAAATACATATGTATTTTCATGACAGGAGGATTCACAGGCATACTTCTCGCATATATTTGTTCCTAATATTTGTTCGTTCGCTTTTTTTTCGGCTCTTCGTTTGTTCTTTTTCTTGTTATATTGTACACTTCTCGTTAAAAATTATGTACAACTGTGTTTCTCGTAATTTTCTCTGGTTAACGAATTTTCAGCCATTTCCCCTTCGCTTAAACACTAGTGAATTGTGTCGTGCCTAAACAATCATTCGTGTGGAATCATTCTCAAGACATCATACTCGCAAATCATCTAAATTTACATGCACGTTTATGACTTTTCGACGTTATGCTGTTTCGTCGAGAAACGACAATAAGCATTTGCCGTGTCTCGCACGACTTCCCATTATCCATTTCTAAGTTTTCTTGACAATTTTTTCTCGAGTATTCTTCAATTTAAAAAATATACTCGGAAATTGAAAAAAAAGTTGTTTCGGAGTTTTCATAGGACGCTCTCGATTACTTCACTTCTCATTTTTCTTCATTGCGATTTGCGAAGAAAATTCAAAAGTTTTTCTAAGAAAAACACTTCGAGACATGGAATTTTACCTTACTGCTATACATATGTATGTTCGTTTGTTCGTGTGTGTATGAGTTGATTTGCATTTTCTGGCCGAGGACTCAACGTTTTTTGTCTCGAAAAAACCTCTCTACAAAAAGTTTGTCTTTTTTTCATATTTATACGTTTTCCTTCGTTCCTTCTTGCAATATACAGCACTGAAAAATTAACTACACATGGTCGCCAGATCACCTGACGACCAGAAGTACTATCGCCACTGTCACGACGATCAAACTCGATGCCATCTCACTCGCCGATCCACAATCCAAATTATCTCGATGGTAAAACGTCGCCGGAGGATGTTCATCTCCGGGTTTGCATCGTTCACCCTGAGCCTGGAATTCAGCCTGTAGAAAAAAATTTTTGAATTAGTTAATCATTTCATACATAATTACATTTTCATTAACTTGCTTTGATTTTCATGTAGAAAGTTTTATTACAAATAATTTAAATCTATGTAGATAAAAGAATTTGTTCATTATGCTGTTTTCTTCCTTCAAATAATTGTTCCAAAAAAAATTAATACAATTGTAATTTTTTTATTTCTTATTCACTTGATCTGATTTGGAATTACAGATGTAATCATTACGGATAAAGAAATAACATTTTAATAATAAATTCTGAAATGAAGAAAAAAAAATTTTAATAAAGAAATAATTAAAAAATGAAATTTCCCATTAAAACCTTAATCTTAATTTTCTTTTACCTGACAAATGTCCCGACATGGCGGACAAATGAGCGCTCCTTTATGAAGCCATTCATTCTGTATTATACGTATCGCCAACTCCTGCCCAGCATGGTAACAAGTGTAGGTGTAATTTGCAACCTGAAAACAAACAAGGTTCCGTGAACGTTCCCCAAGTGGATAATTGCTTCGTTGAACAAATATCGAGGAAACTATGAAAATTAATTTTCGAGGACTTTATTTCCTTATTTTTATTTCTTTTCAATTTTTTCTTCTCTCTGATTAAGCTGAGGAAAATATGAGAAGCATTTGCGAGTTTTCTGAACAAAGTTTCATAAAATTCGACTCTGATAATTAAAAAAATGTGTAAAAACATTTTACATCGATGCTTTCATTGAAGGACTGTTTTTAATATCTTAATATTAAAAAAAAATTTATAAAAAATATAGAGCGAATGAGATTAGTTTTGTAAAAAATTTATCCACGAAATTAGAGAAAATCATGTAAATTAATAATGTTTTTTTTTTCCAAATGTAGGGGATAGAAAAAAAACGAGATCAAACAAACCATAATATGAAGTCTGCCAGCTTCGCATTTGTATTGATAACAACCCGAACCCCAATGTTGCCACTGTCTCGCCTGTTTGCACGTTCTCTCCTCCCACATTTGATTCGTATGATCGAAGCATCTCGAGTGTGCCCCGTATTTTTCAAGAGCGAAATTTTTCTCGGGATCTGATACGGGAGAGAACAAACAGAAAAATGAATAAAGGAAAAGTGATGATAAAAGCTGTCGCAGGAATTCCTGGCCACCCTCGAGCCAGGCAGTGTTAGATTTGCGAATAACTCACGGGGATTGTTTTCTTCGTATAAACAGTGAGAACCCCGCACTACAATGTTCTTGGCACGCCACGTAAATTCCTGAATATAAGGACAATAGTCAGCTAAAGACACAGATCCGCCGTAGTATTGTTCCCGACCCGGTGCTACGTGTGGTATTGAATCAAAATTCTGAAAAATATTAAATTTTCGTCACCCAAAATTCTTCGTCAAACAGAATGAATGGATGAGATACATTCAAAAAAATTGTATTGTTGTTGTTATTATTTTCTTTCCACAATATTTTTTCGATGTGAAATCGGATTCATCAAAATTTACACATTTTTCAAAGTTTATTTCATTTTTGTTACTTTAAATGCATATCTACAAAAAAACAGCATATATGCTGTAAAAAAATGAGGCAAGTACATTTACGGGATTATACTCCAAGCTGTAGTAGAAAATATGTTGTAAAAC
>JAPYYX010003325.1:0-11396 GCA_030522605.1 Cremastinae sp. B BG-2022a | reverse complement strand
AAATATCTCGACAACGAAGTCGGTAACATGAGTTTTTTTTAAAATTAATATATAGCAAAAATGATGAAGTTAGCGGCAATAACTTTTTTGGTTACTTTTAATTCTCGAAAGTGAAAAATTTTTCAAGTTATTACCATCTGACCCACTTTCCTGTTGAAATAACATGGAATTAAATGAGAGCTTAATTCTCCAATATCTCTTTTAAACGATCGGTAACCATACTTTTTTCTTTTTCTAATGGATTCAGGGTGATAAACTCTATAGTAGATTTTAAATTCGCTAAAAGTTATAAAAGTACGTATTTTTGAAAGACATCCTTAAGCCTACAATAAAATAAATAAAATTACAACCATTGACAAAAAATAAAAATTGCGTCCAGAATCCGTGCATTCATAGTCATTATTAAGATTACGTTTTTCTTTTGTACCAAATACAAATTTAAAAAAAATCGAAACATAGAATAAGTGAAAAATATATTGAGTTTTTGGACCCATTTTACCCCACATCTCTCGATTTTTTAATTTCGATAAAAATAGAAAATCAACACCATAACCTCAACAGAACGCCAAACAAGTAAAATAAGGCAAAAAACTCAAATTATAAAATTGTTTCGAAGGGGGCCCATTCTGCCCCACGTTATTAATTTTTTATTGTCAATAAACAAAGCAAAGTAAGGTTGGATTTTTAATAAGAACCTAACAAAAGTAAAACCAATTCACTAGATTACGGATTCTAACATATTTTTTTTAGCGGGGCCAACTCGATCCCCCCTTCCCCTGTATTAAAAGATTAATCACAATAACCCACAAAGTTACTAGATTTCGTAAATTTCAGACCAAAGAGCTATTCTTCGGATCAAAACGAATGTGTTACAATTCATGTATAAGTTTAATTATTCGATATTGAGAGAGAAATCTGTAATTTACGAAATCTAGTAACTTTTTGGGTTTTGATTTCTCGAAAAAATCCACCAATAAGGTTGATCTTTTGTTATTTTGCAAGAACAACGAGAGGGATAAAGAAGAGAGGAAATCGAATAATTGCGATCTCGCAGGAGAACATATTTTTATCAGAGCGTATGAAACGGCGAAGGAAGATAAAGCGGGTGGAAAAAACGAGAGGAAAAAGAATTTTTTGGAAAAAAAAATACGAGAGAAGAAAGTGAGTGTATGTAAAGTAAACGGGGAGAGAAAGAGAGATGGGAAACAGAGAAGTGGAACAACTCTCAGCTACTGTTTCGCGATACGATATAAAGAGAGACGAAGAATTCGACTGAGGTAAGATTGAGGTGGAGAGAGGAAGAGAGAGAGAGAGAGAGAGAGATACGAAGAATTCGATCTTGGCGAATTGGTATTTAAAAATATGCGGGACGACAGATGCGGTTTTCGTGTCGTGCGCTTTCAGTGCATCCCATAAATATGATAAGGCCCTATTGAGAGATATACGAGCCCGCGAGAGAGCATCTCTCTCTCCCTGCTCCCACCTACCGCGTTCAATCTTACATACATATTATTATATTATCAATAGTCTCGGAAACAGCGCTCGCGATACAACCCAGTCGATTGTGCTATCGGAACGAGCCTCCACTTTTCCTCCATTTATATTTCTCTCAAATCGAATAAAATGAAATCAATGCGCATTTGATGCATCGATTAAATTACTTGGTGCTGAAAAAATTCTTTTTTTTTTTATCGTTTTCATTTTAAATTGCCTCTCGACTGTCATTAGCGAGATTATCATTTTAAAAAAAATGTTCCATAATTGTCATTTAGACGGGATTTTTATTTTGTACATGATCATTTTGGTCAACTATAGGAAAATATTTTTTTCACTGAGGAAAATACTCCGATGGCAGAAAAGTAAAATGGAGTCGAAGCGGGAGAGGGAGAGAGGTGAATCGGTGGTAGTGCAGGACGTGACAGGTTGCGCTTATGATCGATAAAAGCGTCGCGACGCCGTCGCTGTGAAGGCGAGGGCGTGTCCGCGTCATTCCGCCCCCGCGGAAAGCCGCTTCGGCCATGAGAAGAGAGCGACGACACCTTTTGGCCGAGAATTTTCCAAATTTGCTTCAAGCACTCGCACATTATTTTTTCGTTGTAATGAAAAATAACTTGCGTTTTGATGTACCGAGTTGGTAAATTTAATGTCACATTTTGTAGTAAATTTCATAATTTTTTACAGTGTACTCAAAACTCGAAATTAACCCTCAAATTATGAAGGGGGGTAAAATCTGTCCGGGCAAAAAGTACTTATCTCCGCGCATTGCTTGGTATTTGTTTAAAAAATATTTATTAAAAATTACAACATGGAAAAAACTTCTGTTCGTTCTTCAAAAGTACATTCTAAGGATGGCCCATGAATTTTTTCAGATTTTTCAATTGATAATTGTGGATGTGGTAGCGCAATAACCCCGCTTCATACTTAATGTATGTTGAAAATCCCTTATACATTGAGGGTTAATTATTTTTTGAATTCTTAGCTACATAACCTTCTCTCAATCCTCCACGCGAGAACCGCAAATAAAATTTCCAGTCCTCAAATTTTTTTTACAATCTAAGAATCTCAAACTAATTTTCAGGGTATATTTGTTTTTTTAAATAATTTTCCTCATTTTTGGAATATAAAGAGAATTTCGTGATTTGAGTTGTTTCTCGAATCTGGATAAAGAGATAGAGAAAATAATGGAAAGAGGAAAAAGAGAAAGAAGTCGCCAGGATGGTCCTGGAATCGAGAGAAGTGAGCCTTGGACTTTTTGCCTCGAAGAATAAATGGATTAGGAGGGTCCTGTCGGATGACTAAGTTCACGAGTGGGGCCAGTGGTGAATTTGTACTGTAAGGTGAACGGACGACCGTACAACAGGCGCTACCATTTCCGAGGCTAAATCCAATTTCGTCTTAACGTTAACTCGATCCTCGTGCGTACGGTTACACGCTCAATTGAGCCTCCGTTGCCCAACCATCTTACTCCAATACTACAGTCTCTCTCACGAATTTTTTTCCAACAAATGTATTTCGTGCATAAAATAAATTTGCAACTCAAAAATTATGAGAATTCTTTCCTTTGATCCTTGTTATTTTTGTGTGTTTTAAACAAGTTCAAATAGAAAACGGCGTTAAAAACATTAATAAATAATAACAAGAAAAAATACGAGTAACATGTTTGAAAAATCTTTAGAAAAATATATTCGCGATGTATTATGAAATTTAAAACAAAATTACGACAATTTTCATTTTGTATTTCATATTTTTTTGTGTGAGAAAAAAAGCTTGAATAGACAGCGGCCTTGTAATGATTGAATACAGGACAAAAATTCGCGAATTATTTGGAAAACCTCCAATATAGGAACATTCAAGAAGATATGCACGGCACTTTAAAAAAATAGAGAAATTAATTAAATATCCGCAATTGGTATTCATCGTGATCCCGTTGAAACATTCGAATTTGTTTAATAAAAAAAATTATAGCAGAACAAGAATCCTATACTCTTCACACCACAATTCTGAAAAATATAAAAATTTTCATTCATAAATATTCCTATTCCGTAAGAATTAAAGAGTTCGGCTTTTTTCAGAGTAGTGATGTGAAGAGTAGAATTCTTGCTCTGCCAAAATTATCATTGCTCATCGAAACATTACGTTATCTTTATATTTCAAATAAAGCGTATTTACTGTCTTTTAACAGAGAAGATTTATTCCTATAATCGCGCAAGCTCTAACAAGAAAAATACGAATTTCTCCCAACAAACGTATCTCCGGCACAAGAAACAATTTTCAATGTAAAAATTACCGAAATGCTCATTTTTTATTTAATATTAATTACTTTGGTATAAAAAAAAGTTTAAATAGAAAGCACCGTTGAAAGTATTAAGTAAAGGAAAAAGAGAATCCTATAGTAAAATATGCGTTTGGAAAATCTTTAGAGGAGATATTCGAGAAGATGTATTACGGAACTTTAAAAAATTGTTAGAAAAAAGGTATGCGAGAGAGGATGAGAATGAGGAAGGAGAAAAGAAATGTGTCTCGGAGGTTGAATAAAAAATGTTGTGTCAGCGTGGATGATTGGCCTCGCACTTCCAGCACGTCTCATTTCTCACTTGTTATTCCGATCACTCGGAATAATTCTCACTCGAATATTGTTAACGGAGATCGATCGCCGCTCGGGACTCGCTAAATCTCTCTGCCGCGATTTTTACCGCCAGGTGTTTCAGAGAATTCTCTCTCCATTACTCATTTTTCATTGTTTCCGATCCAAATTGATATTTTTTCATTTAATGAAAGATTTATAATTTCTCGTTTGATGAATTTTGATTTTATTTACGGCGAGCTTGGAAAACTCGGAGAGTGAGGATCCTGATGGTAATCTAATGAGGAGATAAGCGAGAAAATGCAGAGTACACGGTAAAGTTTTAGGAGGGAAATAGGAGGAAGAATAAAACGAGCCGACTTGGCAGTATTCGTAAAATTGGGGATCGGAGTTTTGTCGAGTCTTTTCTCAGTGTCTTTGTGTCGTTGCGTGTTTTGTGCTGCGGGGATTGTAACGGCGCACGAGCGAGTCCGGTTTATCGAGCTGGAACAACAAGCGGCAATCAGGCATAACTCGATCATTTCATTCTTCTGGCTGGTTCGCCGTACTTCCTCCCTCAACCCCACGAACTCCATCTCTTTCTCTCCCTCTTCCACCCTCTACTTTTTCTCCGCTCTTTCATCCAGGCATCTTCCGACGACAGTATCCACCCTGCGAAAAAATAAACGAAAACTCCGATTCTAGTTGAAATAAATTATGCTGATTTTTTAGAATGTGTCTTCTTCTTTTGCAATTTTTTTCAAAAATTGCACTTCGAACGTTGCATTTCATTTATTCGAATTTTTATAATAAATTAATGTTGTTAAATTTTTATGATTATTAATAATAATTCATCGTTCTCGGACAGTAAAAAAATCGAAGTCTTTTTCTTCTACTCTCTAATATTTCTAAAATTTCAAATTTGTCTAATTTTTAAAAATATTTTTTCAATTGATTTTTTTTAAAAGGGAAAACATGTAAAAAATACGTCAAATATACGTCAATATTCATGAAAAGATTTTGTTTTGTTTTGTCATCAAGAAATTGTTCATATAAAAAGAGAAATCTGTCATTCTATCCGTTTATATTTTTGTTAACACGTATCTACAAAAATAAATAAATAAAAAAAATAGTTCTGATTAAGTATCTCGTATAAATAATAATGATCCCAACAAAATTAATTACTTATAACGACTTCGATAGATATTTATTAAATAATTTTTGACGATGCATTTTGTTTGTCAAATTTTGATCGGAGTTTAATACTTCCATTGTTGTTCTCGGACAGTCGAAGAATCCAAAAAGGTTGAATGGGCTCAGCGATGAGAGATCGATATGGTAAAGAGACAAGTTGTAAATATGCACCCTCGAGGAAAAGCCAACAATGCGAGGCTCGCTCAAAGAAAAACGACGAAATTCGATCGACGTTGCTCCCCCTGTGAAAATTTCATCGACCACAATAATTCTAGTGATTACACCTCATTTTCATGTACATTTTTTTTACCAATGGTCTCATGTGTGCAAAACATGGGTGTTCTGTTTTCAGTACACGAATTGTCAGTCTTACGAATTTAAAAATCCTTTCATCCTAATCCTTTTTCTCGTGACTTTGTTACGTAAAAAACGACTAATATTTTAACCAAAATAATAAACATTAAATTCCATTAAAAATATCAAAAGCAGACAAAATTTATTTAGCCCCCACTTTAGAAAAAATGTAATAAAATGCGATAAAAACATATTACATAGAAAGTCAGATCGAAAAAATATAACATAAATTTAAAACTAATGTTCAAGTACAGGTGTTAAAACCCCTGCAGTTTTAAGACCAGAATTTCTGACTATTAAAAGTTACAAATGTATATTTAACTTCAACTTTAGATACTATACATATAACAATGACACACACCAATGATACAGTAAAAATACATATAAGTATTATGTAAATTTTTAGATCGTAAAAATATAAAAATGAAAAATGTTATATATTATGTGTTGAAAGCTCTGTACCAGAATTTCTCACTGCGATATGTGAATTACATGGTCGAAAGATTCTCGGTGCTAGACGGTATAGAAAGGCCACCGTGTAACATTATTTCACTTTTACCACCCAGGGGGGATTTAGAGTCGTGTCTCGCCGCATATTCAGCTTCCTTCCTTCGAGCTCTAATCCCGTTATCCGCTGATCACACGCACCAACGTATATCCGCACCTTCTCTTCCATTCTCTCGTTTGATAGTGTAAAGTTTTTACATTTTTTAATTTAATTATTCACAAAATTTATGTGTACGTCTTAAAAAATGTACGATAAATTTGCAAATATCGTTGAATGAATGAAATAAAAAAATAACGAAACGAATTCTGATATGAACTAGAAATGATTTTTACAATGATAGGTGAGAAAAAATGAGGACATAAAGGATGAAATACATTTTTCAATGACACTCGAAAGTTGCGCTCGAAGGACGAGTTTCCACTTGCCAAGCTGGTGGACAATGGAAAGAGCTCCCCCAATCTCGCTCTAATCCTCAAATTGAAATCTCGTCGACGGCTTTTCCAGGACGCTTGTCAAAGACAAAAAATATGCAGTACAAATTTCGAAGCCAGCACGCAGATCGGGCTCTCGAAAGTTTTGCGACTTTATAGCCGAGTTTCGAGTACTTTGATCTCAAAAAAGAGTTCGATTTTTTAAAAAATATATACAAACATAGTATAAGAATTAAAATAATTTATTTTACTGTAAAAAAGGTACTCTGCCTTGTAATTACGACTGCAAGAGGAACAGGAAAAAAATGTCGAGAGGCGAAATACCAATCGACTGTAAATTTACGAGTTTCCTCCTCCCAGAGGAATTGAAACGCAAAAAAGGAATAAAATTTGGAAGGGGTTCGTGGTACCTGAAACACGAGATAAAGAATAAGAGAAAACACAAAAAGATCGCCTCGACGATCTTTCGCTTCCCTCGAACTTTTCCGGTCGGTTGAAGGGTGACGCTCGCTCTCATTTGGAAATGAAACGATCTCGGTTTGCCAGGAAGGAAGAAAATTATTGTCCCGCGGAAAACGAGCACGATAAATTGTCGAAGAGCGAAGGAAGACGAGAATAAGAGCGAAAGAAAAAAAGAATGTAAAAAGCCGGAGGGTAAAAGAGGCGAAAAACTTTTTATTTTCTGGCTGAATTTGCATGCAATTTGCGAGTTCGATTCTCAGGAGTCTTTGATCCTCGAATTCACGTCTCGGCTTGATTAAAGAAACTTCATTTGCGTCCTTTTCTCGGATCGAATCGACGACGAGACCCAGAATATCGTGAACTTTTCCGATCGTCCTAATCAATGGGAAAATTCACAGCGTATACGAGTCCGGGGCGTATCAATTATCGCGTGAACACGATCGTCGCGTATGTCACGACATGTGCTCTCTTGCCCGCTTACATCCTACTTACAACCATCTCCATTCGCCCCCTCTTGTTCCCTCTGGTCTCAAATCCAGGGGGAGATTTTACCACTGCCCGGATTATCTGTGATCCGACGAACCGGCTAATACCCTTCTAAACACCTACCCAATAAATACATCACAATTCTCTCGACAAATGTGCTTCGAGACTCGATTTCCTTCGACGACTGATTATTTTATATTTTTTATATTTTTTACATTACCAAATTGACATATTTATTTATTTTTTATTTATTAATTTCATGCAAGTGTATATTTTTTAAATTTATTTTTACTAAAAATTTTGAAAAATCATTCGCAGACAGATAAAAAATGGATATGATTAAATGAAGATTCCCTGATTTCTTTTTTTTGTTGTAAGTCTATTATTACAGTTGTAACTATCGTAGCGTTAATCTCCGGTGGGGCGTGTTGGCTCTGCCACGCGAGCGTACAAAGACTGCACAACCTTTCGCAGCTAGTGTGTACACTGCCCATTACAAAGGCCGATCTTTCTCCGGTGTAATCCTGTAAAAATGTAAATTCAAAGACCCCAGTCGGAGAGTTTGCTCCATTGATATTCATCGAGTTCTCTCATTATTTCTTGTGCGTCCGAGAAAAAAAAACAGGCTCTGTACACTCGCGGCATGTAGACATTTGGAATTGACGCTACGATGATACACATGTACGCTTGTACAAAATCCTGTGGAAGGAAAGGATGAAATACTCGCAGATGTCGATCAAAATTTATCAAGGAATTCGTACCGAACGCTCCGCCAGCGCGGCACGAGCTTAATTCCTAACAGGATTTGTTCAGCGCTCGAGAAAAGTTTGCGAACGAAGATGGGGGATCCACCCGGTTTTTTGCTGCGATTTCCAAAGCTTCGACGATGACGACGTATCGTAGAGTTTTTTCGACAATCTGATATCAGGTTGACGAAAAACTTTTTTCAAAGAAATTTCAATGTCATGAGTGGAAAAATAATAGTCATAATAATATACATAGTTAGAATAATAGTTAATTGTAATTATTTTAAATTATAATTATATTTAATTAACTATATGATAATAGAATTAAATATAATTATAATTATAATATCATTTTAACTACACTATATCTAATTATAATTATAAGTTAAATAATTATTCAATTGTTAATAAGTATCGCAGATTTTTTCGACGATTTGATGCCAAATTGGAAAATCAAATTCGATAATTCATTCAAGAACGTTTACAAAATTAAAACGAGAATTAAAAGTAAAGTAAAAAAATATGAACTTATAAAGATAAAAAATATTTTATAAATTACTCTATTTTATGCTTGCCACCAGTCTCAAAATGCGCATCGTCTGAGCTTGATGAAAATTGCAGTGTCATGGCAGTATTTTAGTAAAAATGTTTAGAAAATTTTTTTACTTTTAAACGTTTACCGTGCTAGAATCTCTATTTCTCTATTTCATGATAACGGCGTGTAGAAAACGATAGGAGAGCATTCACAGTGATCAACCGATAAGAGAAAGATTCATCGCCGCGAATGGGGAGCGTAAGCTGGAACGCTGTCTTGTCTCGCCGCGAGCCTATCTCTTGCAGCTCGTCTCTCTGGCATTCGTAATACAACACCGGGGATTGCATTAAACGTTTGTTACAAGTGCTTGCGCACACGTTGTATTTTCCGGAGCTCTTATCGACCGCGATAATATCCATCTATTTTGCTATTTTATCACTAAAAGCGACGTCCATTTCTCAGTCGAGTCTCGAAATTTTCAGTTACTCGGATGTTAATTATATATTCATTATCCACATGTGAAGAATTTGCATCAGTTAAATTAATCAGGAATAATGATTTTTTTCGAATAATATAAAAAAACTGTTGAGGAGAATTTTTTTTTCCAGACGAAGAAAAGTTGATTGATCGAGGAAAGAAGGAAAAAGTACAAATTTTCGAGCTTGAATTGATTTTTTAAGGTAATATGGTTGTGGTACGATTTTCTACTTTGAGATCCAAAAAAAATTAGATGATGTAAAAAATATTGAAATGAAAACGGTGTTCAAATTTCACCAAGATTTATCGCGAGTTTTTGAGATATCAATGATTTTAGATCGATGATTTTACACGCGATCATATGGCCAAGCCACAGTTATTCACAAAACCAAAAAAAATCGTTTTCTATAGTACTTCAACGACTGATATGCATCGTCGATTTTACCTCAATTTCATAATGTCATAATTATATTAGGAATTCAAACTCCGAATCTTGATTTGTTTTTTCGATCAGGCGACTTTTCTTCGTCCGGAAAATCCAAGAGGAAAAAAAAAACAGCGGCTCGGCGGTGCACGTGGTCTCACGAATAAAAGGCTCGCTCACGCAATGACGCGGACGACAGAGCTCTCTCGGCGAGCTCCCATCGACAGATACAAATAAATGATTACGACCTTTGACGCGACACCGCGCGAGAGACACTCTCTCGGCGATAATAACATAAAGTCGGACCACCGGCAAACTCTTTCACGCTATTCAAAGCTCGTCTCTTTCCCTCGCGCCTCGATCCTCACGGATTTTCACTCTCACGCCAAAAAGCCGATGCAATTAAGCGTGTCATTCGACGCTCCGTCATTTGCTTACTTTTTGTTTCGCGATGTATACAATCGATCCTGGAAATATAGCCAAAAAGTCCACCCCTCGCGCAGGACGTAAGACTGTTCGGAACTGACGTACGACACACCATGAAATTTTCACCTTTGCACGAACTAGAGTGCAATTCAATAGAAATCCGTCATTATTATAATTATTATTGCACCCTTGTAGTCATCATTTGGACCAAAATTTTGACCAAACCCCACCCCGATCGATGACGCCAGAACGCATCTTCAACCGAGCAGCTACTATGATAGAGCAGATGAAAAAAAAATTGAAAAAAGTTTTTTCGAACAACGATGGATAAATAGAAAATATGTATGGTGCCCGGAGGAAAGGACGAGGGGACCACCGCGTGATCATATCGAGCAACGTGCGCATGATTGCCTCTCAATCTGCCAGTCACCTCTTCTTCATTCTCCAACCTCATCTCGACCCATTCGTCAACATCATCTGAGATGACCCTTCTTTCGAGCTTTATCAATTTTTTATACGTAATTTTTCTTCTCTCTCGAATGCAGTGTTTCAAAGTTTTTAGTTATCACAATTAGTCACCAGTATAAATGCGGCAACGCTAATTATTGCGGTAGGATTCTAAAAGGCCGAGTCAAAATTGATCTATCAGTTCATCATGTTTTCAGATCAGTTTTTCATATTTTTTATGGTTTTTAAAAATTGTTTTCCTTCGTATCTTTTCAATAGTTACCCTAGGAAGTCACACTTCTCATATGAAAAAAAGTCACACTGGGGTCTCACAGATCCATCAATGGTATTTGGTAAATTTTTCTGAAATTGAGTGGAAAACATTGAAAAAAAGTTTTATCTACGTATTTTCTACGAATTATTAGTTTTGGTGCGAACAATATATGGCCAGATCCATTAGTTTTCGACGAAAGTGTGCGCACTCATGTCGTCGATTTTGATGCTGATTTTTTACTTCAAAGTACACCTAAAAAAAAGACGATCCGGAAAATTTTAGCCCGATATAAGGAAATCCAGCTGCTGGAGAGTTTTTGGAATTTTCAAAAAAGTCGATTTTTCACTTATTTTCAAAAATCTATATCTCGGCTTCTATATAACTTATCGACTCCTACGCAGCGGCATTGTCCGCAGTAAACTTACTACTTTGAAGAAAGAAATAGGCATTTAGTCGGAACTTTTATCGGCCTTAGCTTAGGGCTTCCAACTGAATGGCCATTTCGGTTAAATTTTACCTACTTACAAAACTCTGTTTTATTTACTGTTTTTGATGTTGAGGGTCGACCA
>JAPYYX010003324.1:0-11411 GCA_030522605.1 Cremastinae sp. B BG-2022a | reverse complement strand
TATTTGATATTAAATTTTATAAAAATTTGAAATATTGTAAATTTTCACCAAATTTTTGGGGTACCCCATTTTGCCCCCCGTACCCCATTTTGCCCTCCCTTCCCCTATGTATATGTATTTATGTATATATTTATATATATAAAAAAAACACGAACACGCATCTCCATCGAAAACGCACTGGATTCTGGCGAGGGCAACGAGCTCCCCGGACCACCGGAGGAACCCCGTGAAACCGTGCACCCACCATCGAGATATTCCGGGCCCGCGCAACCTCTCTCGCGAAGGAACCGCTCGAATAATAAGCGAAGAAAAGAGAACGAGAAGCGAGAAGCGCTTTGCATAAGCTAGTGTTGCCCGGTCGTCCCAGGAATCTTGATCCAAACGTAAAAATATATAAAGCCGAAGAGGAGAGCCTTCGAGCATTCATGGTAGTGAAAAAATGCTCATTCATTATTATTATCTCTTCCCCAATCTGTTATATCTGAAAGGGCATTTTGTTTGTTCGTTTTGTGTGTTTCGCGCGAATGTATATATACGCGCGCCCGCAGCTTTTCTTTTTTTGGAGTCGCGGTCGAAATGCGAGGAAGCTTTCAGGAGGGCGAATATAAAAATTTTATTCGGCTCCGTAGGGAATAATTTTCTATGTTTACCGAATTCGGTTTGAAAAAGTCGAACGTGTGGTCAGCGATATTCGTATTATCCGTGACTCCCGGTGTACGGTTATAACGAAAAAATATTCCAAGATATAATGCGGATTTGCCAAGTTCGCATATTTACGGCTCCTCGATATTATAATGATACGGGGCAGTTGAAAAATTCTCAAATCTTATCGCCGCGTGTGTGTTTACCTCTCGAGAAGTGTCTGAGTGCACGGAGAGAGAGAGAGAGAGAGAGGAAAAGTGGGCGAAAAAAAGAATGAAAAGGGCCTCGAAAAATGTCGCTGACTCGAAAAGTATGTCGAGAATATTAAAATCACGGTTTTGCTGAAAGTCCCAAGATGCTTGAGAACTTTCCTCGAATATCGTGTCATGAAAAAGAAAGACAAAAGACAGAGAGGAAAAAAGATTCAAAAAAAAAGTTCCCATTCATCGCGATTTAATTTTTGCAAATTAATTTTTCTCCATCACCGTTCTCCGGGTCTGCGAAGATCTGAAAAAAAATTGCACGCGGAGTTTTTCGCAAAAAGATTGAAAAGGGAGAATAACGGCGCGCCGGGGGGAGAAAAAGGGGGGGAGACGAAATTCTCGACTGATGTTCTGAAACTACATCATCGCTCGGGATTATCCGCAATGTGTTGATAGAAATGAAAGCCGGTTGTGTACACACATTCTATTTAACTTTTAACGAGAGTGAAGTATAACGCTTTTGAAAGATGGCGAAATTAATGCAAAACGTGACGAGAGGATGATGAAGAGAGAAAGAGAGAGAGAAAGAAAAAGAGAGAGGATCGAAAACGTTGACGCATGTAGAGGCAAAAATGCACCCGCACACGCGTGGATTTGTTCACGAACAAAGGTACAATGGCCTAGAAGAGACGTCGGGGCGCATAAAAACGTCAGGCCGGTGATAAACTGGGTTTGAGTGAATAAAAATTCACGGGAAAAGTCGCAGTACGTACGTTCCTTTTGGCCCCTTCCCGTTTCAGGGACGAAAAGCTTGGCGACTCGATCCTGCGAGAGCTGAATACGGAGAGAAAGACGGAAGAGTTCTTGACGAAGGGAAACCGGGTAGAACTAAAAGTTTCGTTTCAGGAAACGAGAACGGAATAAAAATGTAAATACAAACGTAGTCTTGCGCCATTGGTCCAGAATTTCGGTTCCCCTCTTTCGTTTTTTTTTCTTATTTTTTTCTCTTCTTATTATTCCTGTCTCTTTTTTCCTCCGTCCGTGACAACCGCGGATAGACTGCACTTCCGCGAGAATCCGTTCCGTACGTCTCGAGCCGCAGACAGGACGAGACAGCGATAGTCAGCGAACCAATTACGAACTTTTAAAAAGTTGATCCCGGTCTCCTCATTCGATATTAATATATTCGATATAAAAATGACAGTAAATGGACGAAAAATTATTAGCTTTGCTCCCTCTCGTCGATATATTTCTACAATTTTTATTCGCTCTTTTCCATCAATTTTTGTCTCTCGAACTTGCTTTTTCGTCATTTTCGACGCTCATCCCCGAGAGAGGGTGTGAGGTCGAGCCGGAGCGGGGTTGCTTTTTCATTGTGAAAAAAAAAGTTCGTACAGAAGTCAGCGTTACGGGGAGATCTGTGATCATTCGTTGAATTTAATTTCAGTAGTCTCCTTTTATTTTTATTCTCGCTGCATAACTACGTTCCAAGTTTTTCATGTACAAGGGTTCGTCGGATAGGAAGCGTTTCGGGCCATTTACCGTACCCGGAGCATTGTATAATACATTTTTCATACACTCACACATCCTGGACGTTGAATATATACGCGTGCGTGTATCTGGGAGAAAAAAAAAGAGGAGACACAGCCGTTTCTCGTTCTCGCACACGGATCCCTATAATATCACATTTTATCTCTCCCTTTCTCTCTTTTCACTATGAGTCACATATGCGAGGGGTATCGGCCGGAAAAGAATCCCTCGTGCAGCGAAAGTACATAACGAATGTTTCCCGAAAGAAAGAAAGAGCTGCAAGGACAGAGAAAAAGAGAGACAGAGAGAGAAAGGGCAAAAAAGGAAGAGGACATTGATGTTACAAGCAGCGGAACGGTTTCAGATAAGGGCCGAAGAGCGCGAGTGCATTTTACATTGCACTCGACGATTCTCGTGTTCGGTCAGCTTTTACGATTACCCAGCGAGTGCAAAAAATGTAATATGCCCGCACACATTCACCGTGCGCGAAGCGTTCTCGAATGTACTACATATTAGCCATGTATATGGATGTCCATGTAGATCGAGTAGCGTAGAAAAATATCCGAATATAAGAATATGTGCCATAAAAAGGTCGTAATGTGCTTTTGAATAAAGAGAAGAGAGAGCATGAGGGAAAAAAAATGTATTTTATACCGGTAGGAATGGATTTTATGAGAAATATGTGTAATCTTTGCAAACGACTTAACCAGGATGTACCACATTGATTTTTTCATTCCCATTTTTTTGCCTCTTATTTCGTTTCTTTATTTTCCTTTCGTAAAGAATTTCCAAATCTCGCCGGAGACTCTGCGGAGGATTTTTGTTTTCGGATCAACGGGTTTGTTTAAATATACATGTCACGGGATACGGTGCACGACGCGTGTATTTTATTACACCGCGTGTTTATACATATATACGCGGGAGAGGGCGAAAAAAGAGGAACGGGAAAAATGTGTTATACATTTCTTTTTTACAAGAGTCGCGCATACGTCCGAGCGGGAGAGAAAAATAAAGGAATCGCTCTGTTATAAGAGTTTCATTTATTTTTTTTTTAATTTTATTTTTTATTTTTATTTTTTTTTGCTCGTTTCCAGAGCGTGGACTATTTATCTTTTTCGAAAGAACACGCGTGCATAAATCTATTACACGCGGAATTCCAGCTGAAATTGACAAGTGGCTCTCTCGCCATTTTTTCCTCGCTTATTTTCGCTCGTCTCTTATTTCCTCGTCTCTCCTTTCTTCCCCGTGTAATTCCTCGCACAGAAAGAATAATGAGCGAACCAATTTTCGGGAATTCGTCTCGAACGGTGAATAAAGAATGGGAGAAAAAGGAAGAGGAGACATTTTTCGTGTCGTTCATTAAGAGGCTCGAGTGGAGGAGGAGAGAGAGAAGACGCGGAGCGTAAGAGGAAATTAAAAATCGTCGCGTTGTTGGCTCTCTGTCGAATTTATCCCTCGTATATATACACAAATTCAGAGTTTACATATCTGCCACCGTTTGTATATAAATGCAAAGAGGCTGAACATGTGTGTACTAGAATGTGCTATGTATAGAAACGAGACATATATAAATATACATATACTCCACAGGGTGGCCTGGAATATTTTTTTATCGGATGAGGCTTGGAATACCAAAAAAGTGAAAAGAAACAAATCCATTTTTTTCCAGAAACGCACGTGTTGTATAAAATGTCTTGTATATACGTTCTTTTTTTGTGAATATTTTTTTTGTTATTTTCAATCTTTTATCATTTTAGTTCTCTTAAAATAAATTTAGAGTACTTTTCAATAATTAAGTTTTTACTGAAAATTTGATAAGGAAAATTTTCCACAGGGTGCTCTTTCGTGAATAAATGATAAAAATGTTCGTTGGTAGATTCTTGTTTTTTTAACTGGTTTAAAATTTTACTAAAAACCTTTTAAGGAAAAATCCATTTTCATTCCCTAATGTATACATATTATATGAAATATCATCAATATGCATTTCCTCATGAATGATAAACATTTTTTTAAAATGAAAAATTCTGATATTTGCAACTAGAGTGCATTTTTTCAGGGATTAAAATTCTTCTAAAAATTTGATGGAAACTTTTTTGTTTGCGATTCATCGAGAGGAAATTTAATGAAAATTCAAGGTACTCCTGAGTGGACACCCCGTATATGAATATGTACGAGAATGAGGCAGAGGCGAAGAATTTCAAGTGGCCAGTCGGGAGGCGAGCGTGTGCTCCCGATCAACATGCGCGACACGCTCGTCGCTCGGCTGTATTACGTATTTAATTCACGTGGCTCGCATACTCCTTTCTCGTAAAGTGACCGGGAGGAAGGAAGAGAAAGATGAAAGGAAGAAGAGAAAAAAAGACAAAGGAGAGCCGTACACGCCGGTAAAGCCGCGAAACGATCTTAGTCTCGGTTCGTTGAGGTTTGATTGTCACTCGGATTTGACGAACGTTCTCTGACCCGTTTTTCTCTTTATTTTTTTCATTCTCCTCATCTTTTCGCGAGCAATCCTTTTGAGAGAAAGCGGAGAAACCTTTTCAAATAAAATCGGGACAAACTGATTGTGGAAATGGGATTTTTTGAAACTCATCCTTTTCGATCAAAAAACACTTTCAATTTGGCCCATTTTTTGAAAAAGTAATGAACGAACAATTAACGTAATATTTCAAAAATTAATATCTCTTGAACCGTTCGACAGAAAAAATTACAAAAAATCATGAAGACTATTTTCAACCAATATTAAAATATAAAAAATCACCGCAAAAATCAGAGTTACATTTTGACAATATGTCAAATTGACACGGAACGCCCCATATACGCAGTAATTCCGAAAATATGATTTTTCGACACATTTCAGGATTCATTTTGATAAAATATACGCTCCTTCGTGATATACTGAGAATATTCTTCAAAAAAAATGTTTATCAAATGAGAATACAGTGAAAGATTTTCCCCTGGTCATTCGACTTTGACACATGTTACCGCTGACCCATTTTTCCTCCCTCGGGTAAGTGATTTTCTTTAGAATCAGAGAAACGTCCTCGAAAAGGAAATGGGAATAAAGCGACGCTGGAAAAAATGGATTTTTCGATATATTTTCAAATTGAGGGTGATAAAAGAAGTGTTTCCGTGATACATATGGGTCGTTTTTTCGAAAAATGTTTACTAAACGAGTCGACACGGTCTTTTTACTCCGGTTCGATGCGAGGAGAGCGCAACGTTTTTTTTAGCGAGCATACATACATACAATGAAAGGGAGATCCCCTCGATTTTTCGAGGACTCGCGACGATGTTCTCGCCTTCTCTCTTCCTCCGTCCGCATCCCGTGAGAGAAATCGAGAAGGCAGTTAGTCGGCAAATTTATCGTCGAATCGAAGCTGCCAAAAACGCCGCGTATCGAATTCTAAATAAGGAAGTAACGGGCCCTATGTATACGAAATCGAAGAAGAGCGGCTCTCAAAGCTCTGGAAAGAGAGAGAGAGAGAGAATGAAAAATCGCATGTACCGACGACGCTGAATAAAGCGACAGCGCCGTTTGTTTCGCAGCTACCGAATAAAACATCCGCGAAGAAAGTGATGTCACCTTTATCCCGGTGTAAGGACGGGCAAAGGGAATAAATAAACGAAACGAGAGCGCGGAGAAGAACGGGGTAAAAATCTTGAAAATGAAAAAAAAAAGTGTCCCCGAAATGTCGCAATCAAAATAATGAGAGGACTGAATTTGACGCTTGAGGGAAAAATTCGTCCCGTTTTTCTAAGTCGTTTTCTTTCATTTTCCTCGTGAATAAAACGGCAGTTGAAAAGCGTCGGAACGTTTAGCGGAAGATATTAGAAAGGGGCGAGTGAGACGCGCCCGGAGATGCGTTGTATAATAAGAACATCGTCGTTTGTTTCGTGTATACGCGTATATTCGTGTCTCCCGTTTCGGGAAGTTGTAAACTAAAACTAGCCAGGTTTTCTCCGTCTCGCCTGGTTTTTGTCCATGCCGGAGAGAGTCACGCCTGTGTGTCGGTCGCTCTCTACTCCGTCGTCGTTGCGTAATGCTTGTAAGTGCTTTTGTCCCTGAGTGTCTGCTCCTCTCTTCTATACATCCTTCCACTTTCATGTAGCCACCTCGAGCGATATTCTCTCTCTCTCTCATCCTCCTGCTGCCCGAGTTCCTCCTCCTCCTCCTCCTCATCCTCCTCCTACTCCGTCTCCTTGCCACTCTCGCTTTCCCGCTGTTTTCACATGCCGCGAAATTTTACCCCAGTCATAAAACTTTTCGCGATTAACCGGACAGCCGGAACGAAAGCTCCCTCCGGCGCTCGGAAGATTGTCTCCCGCCTTCGCGAGCGGGACAAAAGCGTTACGCCCGCGATAAAAGCGATTCAAAGTTTCTCCTTTCTTTCCATCCCTTCCATACTCTTTAACTCGAACACCTGAGCTTTCGATCTAGAATACACGTTATTATCAAGAGAAAATGAAATAAAACGTCTTTACGGACAAGATGAATAGCCTCTTTTTTTCTTCTCATTTAATTTAAGAACATCTTGAGACGGGATTTCCTCGGCAGAGCTCAAGGATGAAGGCCAATCATCCCTTTATTTTGATGAATAAATTTACACAGAAAGTTTCAGCACGAACCGGTAAATATTTTCCTTTGGGCGTATGATTTGATGAATATTATCAACAGAGTAATTTTATTCATGGTAAACTGAAGGAATTCGATTCCAGCGTACTCGAATCGATTCAATGGGTTTTCCTCAATATCGCGTTGAATTAATGAACATCATTCAATATGGTATGGTTAAATTCTGATAATTGATTATTATAAACATTCGAGATATCAAAGATGATTTTTGAACAATCATTTGTAAATTCGTTAGTAATAATTGCGTACGAGAATTCAACGTACTCACGTTTCAAGTAAAAAATGGATAATTTAAAAAATATATAAAATTAGATTACATACAATATTTAATTAAAATGAAGAAAAGTCCATTAGCCTCAATAAATAAAATTAATTTAGTTCATAAATATCCTTCCGAATTCACCAGCGTTCTCAGTTCACAAATCAAAAATTCATGAATACTCTCTAATTTGAAAAATGCCGAAAAATCTTTCCATACCCAAGTGTCGGAACGTCGCCATTAATGTCACTCGAGACAAATTCCACCCCTCGTGAAATATCTTTTCCAGAATAAGAGAAAAGAGGGATAGAAAAATTTTACTGCCTTTCGTTACTTTATACAAATGTCCCGGGCAATATATTTCTCTTACTCTCTCCTCGCGCTGCAGAGATCGCTGCAGGTTGTCGAACGTGAAAATTTTATAGGTTTCCTATATGTATTTATCTGTCGCGATTTCTCTCCTCTCGACAAACAGTCGTCCTGGGGGTTAAAGGGCAAAGGTGAAATTTCGAGGTCTACGCGAGAGAGCGAGAAAAGCGAACACACGAAAGTGACACAGAGAGAGAGAGAGAGCAAGAGACAGAACGAAAGGTGATACAAAACACGTAGTTTATGTATCTGACGATATAAATCGTGTCGAATCGGTATAGCTGAGGGCACACAGGGAGTGGGCAAGAGGGTTGCGAAAAGGTAGTTCTCAGCTAGGGAGAAACATGCCCCGAAATCGCGCGTATCTCTTTCTCTCTCTCTCTCCATCCTGGTGAAAATGTATCGCGACGCTCGAGCATCTTCGTTCCTTTACCCGACGACCTATAAGACAAAAAACGGCGTAACTGGAAACGAATCGGCAACCGTTTCGTGCCTTTCGGCTACGAGAATTTCGATGAAAATGCACCATTCGGTATCTTTACACGAATATACGTATACTGTACATATTTATATATTATATACACACATATATACATATATATATATATATATACACATACGAAATATACATATATCTATGTATAAATACATACATGTTTATATAAATGTAGAAAATGCGCTCTCTATCTCGCTTTTCCTCTCTCTCTCTCTCTCTCCCAGTTTCACGAAGACTTTTGCATTATTGAAACGCCGCGACTGTTATATACAAAAGAGAATTTTGCCGTATACCCTTTTTCCTCTATTTCCGTCACTGTCGCACCTTCTCACGGGCTCTCCTTCCGGATTTCTCGTTGAAACCCCTCTCGTAAAACGGCAAAACCCGTCGTCGTTTCTCGCGTCGCCTCGACTCCACCGCGGTGGTGGACGCCGACACCGGGAGAGCGGGCGATCGATGTCGGCGACTACGACGTCGTCGTCGCTCTCTTCTACTGTACCGCACACACATGGAGGGTGTATACGGCGAGAGAGCCTTCAGCGAGGGCCCTAAACCTCGTTTGTACATAATATACACACACGCGGACGCCTCCGTATGAAAGCTAAGTGACCGAATGCCAATTCTCACGAAAGTAAAATCCGGTGCGCGGCGTATACACATGAGCGAGAGGGGAAGTGACGCGAAAAAAAAAAGATTGATCTACTCGAGGGAACGAGAGATATCAATATCGTAAAAAATATTGACCTTTCTCGACTCGAATTATCGATGTTTCTCGTCCATTACGGCAACGGATTGTTTATTCAGTGGAGTCCCTCGTAAAACGATGAGAGTGCCTGAATAAAATGGAAAATTTATTTCACGAAATAAGATAAAAAAATATACGACGGAGTATTAGTTAGAGAAAAATGTTTTTTTTTTCGAGTTAAATTGTATCGATGCGGATCGGAGCATGGAATTATTTATTCAAGGGTACTCCGGAACGAGATGAGCGTTATCGGCAAAATGAAAAATGAGTTTCGTAAAATAGAAAAAAAAATCGCAGTGAAGAATTTTTCACGATTTGTCCTCGCTAAAAATTTATATTTTCGATAGAGAGCGCACGCTTGTACCGAAATTTTTAGACGAAATCCTGGGATATAGATATACATTTCAGGAGCGAGAGGAATCCGGACGATGGGATGAGAAGAGGCCACACGTACGTCGAAATAAAAGAAAAAAAGAAAAAAAAAAGAAAGAAGAAGGAAAAGTAAAAGAACTCTCGGGGCTCGCTATCGCCCGAGTTCCGATGTGGTTGCTGCTTTCTGTGTACGTAAATATAGGTATATAGAAAGAGAGAAGAAGATAAAGAATGAGAGAGAGAGAGAGCGTGTACACATGCGATGAGAATCGTCAGCGAGGTGCATCCAACTGCTCGCCTCCACACAGACGGGCTGCATAAGGCGCAAGATAGTCACATCTGTGTGGATTTCGTACGAAAGTATGTATACTGTATTGTACGTGGAAGAAAGAAGAAGCGAGAGGCCCTGAAACGAGAGGAAGATCGGGGCTGTGAGCCTGGAGGGACGAGGACGAGAGAGACCGTTCCGGTCAAGCGAAGGTGCTCGTTCTCTCCAATAGGCCCTTTTTCTCCTCTCTCTCTCTCTTGATCTCTCTCTCACTCTTTCTCTCTTTTTCTTTCTTTTTCTTACTCATTCTCCTTCACCACTGACTCTCTCGCACGATGCAGTCAGGGTCGTGTCGAAGGAATCGAAGCCGAGAGAGAGGGAAAGAGAAACAGATTAAGAGAGAGAAGGAAAAGATCGAGGAGGAAGAGGTACTGTCCGACGTTGCCACGTTAACTCACCGAAATTTTCTCTACCGGCGCTGAAGCGAGGGCCCGGGCTTTGTCGAAGAGTTCTGTACCGCACGGACACCGTACGGTAAAGGCCTTTTAGAAAAGGAAAAAGAAAAAATATATAGAGAAAAGAAACCAAGCGATATATTTCTTTCGAGCGTATAGACTCGGTATCCACCAGGCTTTCCTCGAATTGCGGTGTGTGCGGCACGAGCTCCGTTCTTTTTTTAAATATCCGATAAGTCGCGGCGCAAAACAAATGTAGGGTACATTTTATTTTAAAATTTTCTTCGAATTTCGTTTGATTTCGTTTTTTTTTCAAATATTCATTCGTACGCGCGAATCTGGGATTAAATTTTTAAATTCTTGATATTTCCTGTAATTCTGTCAGATTTGGCAGTGGATTATTTCGAATTTAATTATTAAGCTCTATACACTCTTCACGTATGCAGTGAGTGTCACGTAACAGCAGAGAGCGGATGTTGAATTTAAAAAAAAAAATTTTTTTTTCAATTCGTGGAATTCTATTAGATTCAGCAATTAAGCTCCGCTCCTTTTTAAAATATTTCATCAGTTGCGTATGTACAGCGCAAAACAAAATGCAGGATATTCAATTTTTAATAGAATTCTTATGCAATTTAATCAGATCTCACCACCGATTTTTCTCCAAAGCATTTTTAATTATTCAACTCTGTCCTTTTTTTCAATATCCAATCAAGCGCGCATATATCATCAGATAAGACGAGTCTGCGATATTTCTTAAAGAATATTTCGTAGAATTCGTGTAATTCAGATTCTACCAAAGATTTTTCCCGGAGCGTATTCAATTATTAAAAACAGAGAGCGAATAGTTCGAAAGCGGATTTTAAAAACTGGGTGAAATCTCCGGTAAAATCCTTCGTCTTGCCCAACAAAAGAAGTAAAGAAGAAAAAAAAACCTCTAAAACCAAAGAACACCGAAGCGGTAAAAGAATCACTCGATAACGTTTCATAAATGGAATATAAAAGAGATTGCGGAAACCGAGATGCGGACGATGAATTCGCGGTATCGCTCGTATGGATATACATATATTTTTGCGTTTCCATACGTATGCGCGTACATATACAGTATATGATTAAAATGCATTCGCTATCATTTGAAATGTTAATTTGCGCGGATGAATTCATGAAGAAACGCGCCCGAGGTGGAGAGCAGAGAGCGAGAGAGAGAGAGAGAGAGATAGCAGAAAAGGATCAAGAGAGAGAAAGAGATCCGAATCTCATGAGAATGAAACTGTATAATGTCTCTCTTTTCTCTCTTGGTCTTCCAAAAAGTCACTCCTGTGGACAGCATTCCGCCTCCGGGCTCCTTCTCCGACGGAGTGAAAAAAATTTTCAATTCTCTCCAGCGTGCGTAATGCATTTACACATGCACGTACACACACTCGTATATATATATATATATA
>JAPYYX010003323.1:531-11947 GCA_030522605.1 Cremastinae sp. B BG-2022a | reverse complement strand
TTGAGAGCCTTTATCGCGTCTTGTCGGCCATCAATCTCAGCCTTTCTCTCTTGATGAAGCTCCAGCAACGCCTCTGCTTCGGATATTGTCGTCGGAGCTTCGGACTCGTTCATTCGTCTTATCGTATCCGCTACCCAGACCTCGATCTCGTGCAGATCAGCTCGGAATTTGTGAAGAGTGTGAGCTTCTTGGAGCGCAAGTCGTCGATTCTGCGTCAGTTCAAGAAGTTCGTCCCAGCTCGATTGTAGCTCACAAAACACGGATTTTAAACTGGACGCTTTTTGTGGATATATTTCCATTAATCTCACTCCCTCTTCAACGTGTTCTCGGAGTTTTTCCTGAATTGGAGTCATGTCGCGTTCCATTGCCTCGAGTTTTCTCTGTAATTGCTCGACACCAGGCAGATCCTTGCCGACGTCACTCGTGTTCATGGCGAGAGACTTCTCGATTACTCGCTGACTCGTGTCATCTATATCGCGATTGAAGAGATGAATTTCCAAAGCTCCTGCCAATATGTCGCGATATGCGCTCAGTGCGCTCTGCAGACCCTTCCACTTGTCATTCAAATTGTTTCTGCGTTGCTGAATACCCCGAGACTCGTCATCGTGTCCCTGTTTTATCAACTTATCCGCTAAAGCGTTAATCGTCTTTATTCTGGCATCGTCTACCCTCATGTCGCTGTCGACGTCGTCTAACTTTCTCTGAAGACTGAGGCAGTGCTCGTAATCCTTGCCCGTATCACCAGCTTGAACCATCATCTCCTTATCTCGTATCCAAGCTTCGATCTTCTCAACCTGGTTGTTAAATTCGAGTATATCTTGAGCCTCCTCGAGCCCTCTGCCTCGATTACCGGAGACGAGCAAAAGTTTTCGCCACGCTGTGTTCAAACGCTCGAGCTGCTGTCGTATTTCGGAGCTCGAAGGATGTTTCTGTGCCAAAAGCGTTTCACCTTTCGTTTTTATTTCTTCAATCCTGCTCTGATTAGCCGCGAGTTCCGCCTGGAAGGCTTGATGCTTTTGAAGCTTTTTAATCTTATCCTCAAGACTGGAAACCTCGCCTTTGGATGCTTCGGCTTCCAGTTTTTTCTGCTTCTCTCCGATCCAGGATTCAGCTTCGCCAACGTCCCGCACGAACTGAGCGTGCAGCAAGCTCGCTTCGAGACGTTTACGTCTAACGTCACAAAGATCTCGAACTCTGGCTCGTTTCTGAACAACTTCGCTCACGCGTTTTGCAATTGTCGGTGAATCGAAATGATTCTGAGCGAGAAGCTTGTCCCCGTGTTCTTGAAGCGCGCTCAATTTTTCTTCCTGCGTGACGAGCAGTTTTTCAAATTCATTATGCTTTTTCACCTGTACATCGACCTCCTCGACGGAAACTCCGAAATTATCTCCGCTCAAAGCTGCCTCCTGAGTCGTCGATAAGTTATCCAACTGTTTAGCATCCCGAAGGAAGAAATGTAAGTCGATCAGCTGATCAAGACGAACTTTTTTCTGCTGCCAGGCGGTATGCAACTTTTGCCTCTCATCCAAGAGCTGATTACATTTTTCCTCGACTTCCGGCGCTGCGTAATGTCCCGTCTGGACCATCGCATCGCCGAGATCAAGAACGGATCTAAAGCTGTCCTCACGCGCCTCGATCTCGCTTTTGAGAGCCTCGTGCTCGGCTTTCAGCACTTGAGCGCTCGCTGCGTCTCGGACCTTCTCCTCGGTCGACATCGCTGCTCGCAAACCTGCAGCCCAGTTCATCAGATCTCGAACTTGCGTCAAAAAGCGTTGCAGATCACAGCTAGCCTGCAGTTGGTCTCTCCTGTGAGCCGCTCGTTCCTTCAACTCCTCCCAGTTCGCGAGTACGATCTGCTGTTGCTGATCAATGTGCGCCGCGTTGTTACCGGGATAAAGAACTTGCAGCCTAGACGCGTCTTCGACAAGTACCTGGAGTTGAGCCTCCAGAGCAACCAGATCGTTTTCGAAACCTTCGTGTCGTCTTATCAGAGCAAGGACAGAATTCAAATCTCGACCAAGATCCTCCGGAAGAGCAGCATCTTTTTCTTGAATCCGGGATAAAGCCTCTGCGACGTCCCGATGGAAGCGATGAATCTCCCCTGCGGCCTGCAACCTCTGCTCACGGTGACGTATCAAACCGAGAAGATGTTGCCACGATTCACTGTGAAATTAAAAAAAAATTATTACTGGTTTGTTCTTTTGTATCACTTTCGAAAATAATGAATGTTAGTCGCATGCGAAGAATTTCGTGCATCAAAATGCTAATCCCAAACTCTACTGATCTGACGATGAGGTGTGCCAGGGATGATGGTCATGAATGTGAAATTCTCAAACAGCTCAACTTGAACCGAGAAATTTCTAATTCCGGTACAACTTACCGCATGTGCTGGTGTTGCTTGCGTACTTGTACGACAGGATCGTCGTCATCATCCTGACCTTCATCACCACTAATAAAAATGTAACGTTAAAATAGTTTCCCCACACCTAGGCTACAACTACTCCATCCTACAGTCAACTTCGAAGCTCTTCTGTCAGTGTTAATAAATAATTAAAAGGAACCCAAAAAAAATTGAAGAAAAAAATGCATTCTACGCAGGCACAATTAATCGTTTCCATCATACAAAAGATACCCATTCAAAAAATAGAAAGTGAAAATTATTTTAGTCCGAGAAGACGTCGAGGATCTTACCCAAGTTGTTCCTGGCGTTTCTCAATGTCTTGAATGTACGGACTCTCGTTAGCAATTAATTTCCTCGCGAGTTCCTCGCACTGGTTGAATCTTTCGGATCCAGCTTCAATGCGATGTTTGAAGTCGTTGAACTTGGCTTGAAGAATCAACAAATGTTCGTAATCCTGGCCGTAGTCTTCAGAGGCAGCGGCCTGTTCCTGTTCCTTGATCCATTGTTCGAGCTCGCGACTCTCCAGGAAATATTCGTGTCGGTACATGCTCTCCATCAGTCGTTGCTGTCTCGTAGTCGCGAGCCTTTGAAGGGCTCGCATCTGTTGAGCGATCGATTGCTGTTTATTTCCAATCGCTTTGCTATCAGGATGCTTTCCGTTTATCATCGCGGCCGCTGTGTTTCCCATCTCTGTGACGATTCCATTGTAAGTATCCAACTCAAGTTCCACCGCTTTGTGCTTTGTCAGGAGTTTCGTTGCCGCATCGCGATCTCTCCCGTAGTCCGTGGAACTCAGCATGTCGTTCTTCTCGCTCAACCAACCCTCGACTTCGCCAGCCTCGAAGAAAAATTCTTGAGCGCGCAGAGACAGGTCCAGGGCTCGGCTACGTTCACCCGCCTTCTCCTGAAGGTCTTTCCAAGCGTCATCCAGCTCGTCACATAATTCTTGAATCTGTGAAAAATAAAATTTTAAAATTTAGAAAACCTCTTTTTTTCGTTGGTGATGCAGCCTTTGCGTTACGGATTTACATGCATGCTGAAAAAATAAAAATAAAAAATATTCTTCGTGTTGTCGTGTCTGGATAAAAATCACGATTCCGCTATACAGAATTAAAAACATCCTCAAAAGCGTGACTCATGGCCAGAGAAGTTCTGTTCGAAAAAACTCGTGTTTTATATTAGAAATCACAATACGTAGAAACACAACAAGTGCACAAACAAAAAATAAAATATACGAGAACAATAAATAAATAAATAAATCGTTGGCTGTAAATTCCGGTTGTTAAACATTTGCGAAACATTTTTCATGCATCTCGATCTTACCTCCGACGAGCTCGAATTGTTATCGCAGGTGCTCCGGCTGTGCAAAAATCGTACACTGTTTTTTATTTGCATCTCGCATTGAGATCGTGAAATTAACCAGGAATGTGTGAAAATGCTCCCGCACTCAAGAGAAATATAGTAATACTTATATTATATAATAATGTTCTTTAAAAAGAAGATATGTGCACCTTTTTTCGTTCCGGATGCAACTGATCAATCAGCGTTTGTCCTGACATAAGAGTTTTGTCGATCATCGGCTGATGTCCTGCAATCTCAGCCTCGAATTTCTTGTGCTTTTTGTGCAAGCTCTGCGTCTGGTGCAAGTTCTGACCGAGCATCGTGGATGAAGCTTGTGGCAGGTGATCCTTGATCCACTGCAGCTCAGCATCGAGCTCGAAACCGAATTTGTGAAACCGTAGACTCTCCTCCAGGGCTTCTCGTCTCTTTCGTGCGGGTTCTTTCAAGCCACGGAATCTGAAAAATAAATTTAAAAAAAAAACAAATTTTAATTTGATTTTATAAGAAGTGAATTTATAAAATACTATATGAAACATTTTTATGCATCTTGTGATGTTTCATAAATAAAAGAAAAATTTACTTTCTCTGTGTAGCTTGGCTATTTTCCAATATATTGGCCGCATCGAAATGTCCTTCATGAGCCATTTCTTGTCCCATCGCGACGAGATCGTCGACCTTTTGTTCCCACTGACACATGTCCGTTTCCAAAGTCTGATGTTTTTTCAGCAGCTCTTTGCAACTGCGAAGATCCGTGCCGACGCGTTTGCTCTGTAGAGAATTCTCGATCTCTTCGAGCTTGAGCCTGGCGTCTTCCATGGTGCGGTTGAAACCGTGTTGAGAGGCTGCTTGTCGAAGTCGACTTCCTTTTTCCAGAGATAGAGCAACCAGACGATTCCACTGATCGTTCAAACTCTCAAGAGTCTTCGCGACATCCTTCGATCGATAATTTTCTTCGGATATCAAAGCTTTTCCAGCTTTGTTGACAGCTCTCAATTGTCCCTCGTTCGCACGAAGTTCCCTCTCAAAAGCTTCGTGCTTTTGAAGCTTTCTCTCGAGATTGTTGAGATCTCGGTAACTCTCGTCCGAAGCGACCTTCATCTTGTCTCCGAGCCAGTCACGTAGATCGTCGACTTCTGCCGAGAATTGTTGATAGTGCTCGGAAGCCTGGAGAGCAGCGCGTCTTCCCTGAGCCGCTTCCTTGACAGCCGCCCTGCGAGCCATTACCTGGTTTCTCCTGTCGTTTATGTAATCCTTCTCGTAATGACCCTGGTGAATAAGACGATCGGCCGTGTCGCTGAACGCCTTCATTCTGTCGTCCTGAGCGATTAAAGTATTCTCGAACTTCTCGTGCTGCTTGAGAAGAGCCTCGACGTCGTCCAGAGATTCGCCGAGGTTCGTAAAATCGAGGAATGCCTGATGTGAGCTGGTCGTGGCCTCGATCTGATCCGCTTCACGATTGAACTGCTGGAGCTCGAGACATTGACAGAGCCAATCCTCCTTGTCGTTCCAGTCGGAGACTACAGCACTGTAAAGACCTCGAAGCTTGTCCAGACGTTCCTGGACCTCATTCAATGACGGATTACGATGTAACAATTGATCTCCGAGTTGCTCAACCTCCCGGAATTCGTCTTCCCTTGTTTTTATTTCTTCTCCAAGCTCCGTGTGTTTTTTCCTCAGCTGTTCCGCGGTCGCGACGTCGCGAACTGGTTCTTCCGCTTTCATGAGCTCCTGGACATCACTCGCCCAGTTCATCAAGCTCTTGGAACTGTTCATAAATATCTGCTGGCCAACAGCATCCTCGAGACGAGACCTTCTTTCCTTCGCCTTCGTTTGGACCTTGTGCCAGAGATCCTTGATCTCGTTCTGTCTCTTGTCGACGTTTCTGTGCTCATTCGGATAAGAACTCTTCACGCTATTTGCGAGAAGATTTACTTTTCTCACTTTCTCTTCTACCGGGGCGAGTTCTCGCTCCAAGTGTTGGTGTCTTCGCTGCAGCGCTTGAACGGTCTTGAGATCCGGACCGAGCTCCGCTGTGTCGAGCTGCATTATTTTTTCAATCATCCAATCGTGAGCTTCGTCGCAGGTTCGATTGAAGAGCTCCACGCTCGAAGCTCCTTCAAGACTCTTCTCTTTCTGTGCTTTTAACCAGTTCAGATGACCCCAGAGTTGATGAATGTGAGCTTGGCGAGCTTTGACCTTGTCCAGTTGGCCATGTCCTTGCTTGACAAAGTCTTCAACAGCCGCGTCAATCGCCTCGACTCTTTTTCCCGATGCCGATAAATCTGTCAGGAATTTCTCGTATTTCCTTCTCGCGGTCTCGACATTGTCGCGAGAATCGTCCGCTCGCAACATTTTCTCCTTATCCTTTATCCACTTCTCGAAGTCGTCGCATTCTCTGTAAAATCCGTAAAGTCTTATAGCGTCTTCGAGGAGAGCGTGACGTTTCGCGGCAAGCTGCTGTAGCTCGTTGTAGATATCGTTTATTCTCTTCTGCCTCTTCTCGACGTTATCACTGTCGTTCATCGTGACTCTCCTCTTTACGGGTTTCACCGTTGACTTTATCGATTTGACGCGTCTGACAGGAACAACTTGGTTCACCATCTTTGTTTTCTTGACTCTCTGAGTTACGCGTACTTTCTCGGGCCTGTTGACTTTAACTTGGATGACTTTAGGCTCGATTTCTCGCACGTAATTCGCTGGTACGAAACCGTCCGAACCGTCGGCTTTTCTTACATTCCACCAGTCGGGATTCGTCTTGTTGAGAAGGAACATCGTCTCTCCCTTAACCATTTGCATTCCTTGACCGCTGAATGGGTACAGACTCTTAACCTGTGGTACGAGACGCTCTTCGACGACCGTTCGATGTTCCACGCGTTCGACGACCTCGTCCACCCACTCATCTTGAGGAACGAGACGAACTTCCTTGCTCCACTCTTCCTGCTCGAGCTCAGCAACCGGCTCCGGATCGGCTGTCAATTCAAGGGTCGATATTCCGGCTTTTATAAGTTTTTCCGCTTGGGCGTTGAGCGACTGTACATCACCCTTGTAAGCGTTCAACTCGCCCTCGAGGTCCTTGTGCCTCTGCAAGAGCGCCTGAGCGCTCGGCTCGTCAACACCGTAATCCTGGGACGCGACCAGTGCCATTTTCTCGTTCATCCACGAGTCCGCCTCGTTCGCATCGGTGTAATACTGAAAAGCTTCCGCCGCGTCGTCGAGCTGCTTCTTTCGCAGGGCTGCTAGTTCTTCGAGCACTCTCCAATGTTCCTGAAGAGAATCTATTCTATTTTGTATCTCCAGTGAAGACGGATGACTGTCAGATATGAGCTTCCTACCAGCGTTGCACAGCTGCTCGGATTTTGGTTTTCTCACTTTCATCTCGTCCTGAAGAGCTTTGTGTTTTTGCTGCAGAGATATGACAGCTCGCAGATCTTTCGCGGATATTCCAGCTTTACAGATTCTCTGCTTCTCAACCAGCCACGACTCCTCGTCCTCGTGATCCTGGAGGAAGTGAAAAAAGTTTCTCGCGTCCTCCAGACGAGCTTTTCGCTCTTTGCTGTTCTCCACAAGCTCATTGTAAGCCGCATTTAGTGTCTCGAGCTTTTTCTGCAACAACGGAGCTTCTTTGCTCAACGGCTGCGTCAAGTGCTGAGCCGCTTGTCTGCCCAGTCGCCTCTGAGTCTCTCCCAACGCTGTCACTTGGAGTTCCTGAAGACTGTGCTTCTGTAACAAATCTTCGACTCCTAGGAGGTGAGGACCAACGTCCGTACTCTGGAAATTCAACTGCAGATCCTGTATCGTCGCCAGAGTCGTGTCGATCTCTCTCATGAGACTCATCAACGAGCACAGAGCTGTTAAATTGACCTTATGATGATCCAAAAGCGTCAACAATTCCTTCCATCTCTGCAAGACTTCTTGCTCCCTAGCACGGACTCTCTCCATACCGTGATAATTTTCTCGCACGAGTTCTTCCGACATATTCGTAAGATCGTGAAATCGTTCCTCTCGCGCGAGTATGTCTGCGCTTATGGCCTCGTGTTTCTTCACCGTTGCGTCGATCTGGGCGAGATTGCTCCCATAACGGGGATCCGAGAGTACCTGTATCATTTCCTTGAGATAACCTTCTCGTAGGACGCTCTTCTTCTCGAATTTGTAATTGAGCTGTTCGAGCCTCTCCTGCCTGAGCAATTCCGTTCGCAAGGCCACTTCGCGACGATGTTCCGCTCTCTCCAGCTCCACCCAGTTTCTCTCAATGTCGTGCACGAGCTGGCCCTCTTGGGGTATAAACGCCAGCTGATTTAGAGACTTCAGTTGCGTGTTTATGTGGAAATAGAGCGCTTCGATCTCAGAGCGTTCCTTGTACTTCGGAGGCTTCTCGACCGTTCTGTACTGCTTGAACGCCAATAATTCTTTCTGTATGCCTTCCAGCGAATTCGGAAAATTACGGTCCTCCAGTACTCCGATCTTCAGCTTTATCCACTCCAGCAGGTTCGTCGTCAATTTTTCGTAGTGGACTTTCATTTTATCCGCGTCCATCATTTGGCCAACGATCTGTGAAAAATTACATTATCACTTCAATATCGTGGGAAAATTTCATTGGAATTTAATTTCATTGTAAAAAAATTATGATAAAAATAGACAAAAAATTAACAGCTAATTTTATTGTAAAGAAATTACGAACTAATCTGACTATAAAAAATGAATGATGTAATCATAAAATAATTTGGTTAATTTATCAACACGCCATTATTTTTGAATTCTCTTTTCTTGATGATAATTTGAATTCTCGTTCGAGATTATTATTTTTATCTTCATGAATTAATTTATCATATAAAAAATCTTGTGACGTACATTTGCTATTCTTTTTCCACTTTTGATCTCGTTCTTCATCCTGGCGAACGTGTGATAATACGAGGCGACATAAGTGATAATTGATTTCTCATCGGGCCTGGCGGTGTCGACGTCCTCAGCGTCGAGGAGCCTGGGTATACCGAGCTCCGAATTCGCCACATCGAATGCATAATTGAGATTGTCGATGTGTTTCCCTTGACCGAGCTCCGACCAATTGACAAGGTCGGGCCTGTGAGCGTGGATGAGGGCGTTGAATCCAAGACCACTTCTCCAAGAAACTTTAATAAATAAATATTTTAAAAATTAATTTAAATAAATTTACGAATATTTAAAATTTAATCATTTTTTAAGTCTTACATTAGAGAATATTTAAATGAATAATTTCTATTTTTAAAGAAATTCTGTAGAGAAAAGTAATCAATCTGAAAAATGTCTATTAGTGTGTTAATTTGTGCAAATATTAACCTGTAAAGTCCTGTATGTTGACCTCGGGATAGCCATTAGTCTTTCTTTGGCACCAGAGGAGAAGAGCGTCCTTGGCTGATTTTTTCTCGCTGCTCTCATTCTCTTCGTCGACGTCAATCTCGATCTCCTGTATCTGGAAGCGAAGAATAATCGTCCAGATGAGCCCGAGTATGAGTCTCGGATTTCCATCGACGATGTCCTCGGCCCCGATGCTCTCCAGTCGTACCTGCGATCCGAAGAAAAAAAACCAATCGATCCTTCAATTTTTAAATCCATGACTCAAGCTTGACTCACAGGAAATAATCATTTTAATCGCAATTTCTGACTCACGTTTTTTTATTCGCGACAATCGACACCTGTACCCATCGTTAAATTATTCTTAATCGACGTCGATTTTATATTTTATTTTCATTCCTTGAAACAATCATTTTTATCGATATTCCTGACACACTCTACTTTTTATTTCAAATATACAACACTTGTTTCCATCGCGGGATTATTTTAAAATCGACGTCGAGTATTAATTTTATTTTCTTCATAAAATTTTTATCACGATTCTCGATTCAATCGTTTTATTTATTCAGAGTGAACGACACCTGTTGCCGACGCGAATTTCAAAAATAAACGTTAAGCTTATTTTATTAATTTTACTGGACTTTTTTTTGAAAAAAAGAAAATTCTTGAACTAAACGGTGAAAATTGTAAGTAATAAAAAATGGAAGCTAAATTTAAGTCCTCGTAAAAATGAAATGCCCCAGGAGTGGGAGATTTTTATTCAGCATCGCAGGATCTCTCTATCCCCGTTGAACATTTTATTCGCGTCGATGTTCCGCAATCTTCGGAATGCCGTACGTTCGCGTACTTTTCATCAAGGACGCGATTAGAAAATTATCGCTTTTCGCTTCGAGCTCGATGTTACGTATCAAGATAAATCAAACAATAAACGTCACCGGGCGTCTCTCAATTCTCGTCGAGCGGAGCATCGGCAAATACGAGTGAATAATTGATAATTTGGATTCCAGGTCTTCGAGGTAACGAGGAAAAAACGTTTCAGTATAAATTCACTACATTTTTCATCATTCGAATTTTATTATGCAAAATTGCATAGGTGAGTTGACAAGTGACATAAATTTGTATGGATTAAAGAATAGTACTTTGATTCAAATTATCGAATAGAATACTTAATTTGACAAATATTGAATTTTATTTTTAATGAGTTTTCAGACAGGTAAATATTTCTATTTTTAGAAATAAATTGCAATTTTCAATAAATGCTTAGAACAAAAAATTCTCTTTTATATTCTATTTTCTGTAGCTCACGAAGTATGATAAATGTCACATTAATTTTATATTACGAGCGCATTCTTGGGCTTACAAACAGACGAAACTCGAATTTTATTTTTAATTAATAAATAAAAAAAAGAAAATTCTCTTGCATTCTTTTTGAGAATACGATAAACGTCACATTAATTTCATATTATTCACGGGACTTTATTCCAGGTTTCATAATTAGATAATAAACGAATTTTATGTTCCAATAAATTTTTCGGAAAAAAGATTTTCTTGTATTAAAATTTTTTGTATCGAGTTTTTTTTGAATTTTTGATGAAGCATGATAAACGTCACATTAATTTCATATTATAAGCGCGTTCATTCTTGGGTATCGATTTAAAAAAAAAAGAAGTAACGAGGCGTGCCACGAGCGCGATCCGTTATAAAAGCGACTCGTTTGCCTTCGCATCGGGGATTGCTATTCCCGTATGCACTCGCGGGTGCGAGAGTTCGTTGCGTTTTAAAGTGAGAACGCTCGAGTAATTCGTATACGAAAAGTCCTAAAAATAAAAAAAATAAACAAAAAATCCGCGACTCAAATCGCAATCGTGAATTAAGTAACGATTCGCTCTGCTTGCCCCCTTTTTGCTTCCACGCTCATTTTATTTTCAGCGATTTATGATTTTTCCACCGCGAGAAACGAAAAGGCCGGCAAAAAGCAATATTAAAGCCAGGGAAAAGTCATCGACTTCTCGGCGTACGTTCACGCGAATCTACAGGGCGTTACGTTCGAAAAAAAAATTCAATACAAATCTTAAAACAGGAATAACGACCGAATAAAATTGACAATAAAATTCACTTTTTAAGAAAACAAAAAAAAAGAAAAATGATAAAGTCTCGGTATACAATGAATATCCCTTGTTCTCGTTTCTTGTACATTTTGGGTGTTAAATTTCGAAGAGCCCATGCACGATGGAATATGAATATTCTGGAGAATGAAGCTCTCGCGCTGATTAGAATGTTTCTCGTATTACGCAAAGAGAGCTCTCGGGGCCTCGTGAGCTTCGTCGACTGAAAAGTCGAGGTATA
>JAPYYX010003322.1:0-11417 GCA_030522605.1 Cremastinae sp. B BG-2022a | reverse complement strand
AGCCGACAGACAATATATTTTTGTATAACGGTGCAAATTTTCTAACCTCAAAGTTGGAAAATAATTTTTACATGAGAAACGCTCGAACCTCCTTAAGTTAATGAAAAAAAAGGTTCTTGGTTACTTGCTCGAGCTTTATTTTTCAACGTCGCGACTCCGGTGAAAAACGCCGAAGTATTATTAAATATTCCGGTATAATAAGGTACTGTAATAGCATTCGGGTGGATGCAACAAAATTAGCATTTTTTACATGCACGAGCGGTTTGCGTAGGCAATATCACGGTACGAAAAACGGCGTAGTGCGGTTCGTCGGGAGAGCTACGACTGTGTTGTAGCTTGGAAAAAGGTCATTATATGGCCGGATCCAGAGGCCAGCATCAACGTATTTTCCCGGAGAAGAGATTAACGTGTAACGAGATTTCGCGATCGAGCTATACGCCAATGCTCTCCACTTGTACACATTATTTTGCGCCGACCTCGCTAATTCGTTTTTTTCCCCAATAACCCATCGCTGAAAAACCCGCGATGATGACTTGTTTTAAATCATTTTTCATGTATTTTCCTCGTGCGAAAATCACATATTCTTTTCTCGTTACTTTTTTTTCGTAAAAATAAAAGCGCAATGTCTACCTGACCATCCGTCACTCAAACGAACCGGGGTCGTATTTCTCTTTTTCTTTCTCCGGGGAAATAAAAGCATCGAGAATTTCACAGAAAGTAGGAAAAAGAAGGAGAGAAAGAGAGAGGAAAAAAGAGAAGAGAATAAGGAGAGCGCGTCAGTGGAGTAAAGCCGAAAATTGAGACGAGGGTTTCCTCGCTGCCAAGTGGGTAAAATGGTCAGAACACGAAATTCTCCATCTCTTTTTTTTCTGGCTTCTCCAATATGAAACGTATGTTTTTGACGCGTGTGTACTAAAAAGGTTCTTGTCTCTAGACCTCACGGAGATTCAGAGAGTTCGGCCATATCTCGATGAAAGGCATTCCTTTCGCACTCCGTCAGTAGTGAAATTGAAAAGGACGAGGTCATCTGTAATATACGAAATGGAAAATATTATCACGGTAACGACAAAGAAATAAAAGAAAGATCTTCGAGGTATAAAGAATTCAAGATGTGATTTCGTATATTTCTCACAACGTAATATTGAAGTACAAAAAATGTTGAGTAAAGTTCTCTGAGTGATGAAGAAATCAAAAAAAATTTCGCGAATTTCTTGCCGGGTCAAAACATTTTTCATTCAATTTTTTATTTACATTTTTTTTTACAATGAAATAAAATTAACAGGAGAATTCTGTACACAGGTGCTCTATATGATGAGAATAAATTCGTGGTATTCGATCGCTTTTAACGAATGAATGAACTTCTCTTGTATATCGGTGGGCGAATGTTTGCGATATGATTGCTTCGCGGAATGGTGACGGTGTTTCGTTCAATCGCAGATCGTCGAGGCGGAGGAAGAGGAGGAGGCTTGGCCACGAGAGGGTAGAGAGAAACGAGGCTGAATACGATGAGGTCCCCGCTTCAATAACAAACGTGACGCGACCGAGTTCTGCCTTGCTGCCGGTTTTTACTCTGTCCCTTTCCGTCCTTCCCACGGGAGTCCACGAACACGCACACACACTGACAAAATTTATCGACACGAATTCAAAGTTGCCGTTCCGGCAAAACTCGCACCACGTTCGATAATTTAATAATTATGCATGATTAAGAGCGAGCGCGAATCACATCGTTAAATAATTTAAGTCAAAACGCGTGGTATCCTGGTTTTTAAGTAGTACGAGTCGAATTTGGTCCGACACGATTCATTTTTTCCACGAGAGAGTGGAAAATTAATTATCGAATTAATTTCACGCTAGCTCGTTTTGCGACAGTTGAAAATAAGGTATTTTATATATAGACGATGTTCGATTCAAAGGACATTCTCTAATAATAAAAACGTCAATATTGCTCGCAGAACGAATTTCCGAGTGACAGAGCGACCGCAGATTGCGCGACGTTTCATAAATGTCAGCCCGACTCGACAGAAGTCGGAAATGCTGTCAAACAGAATGAGACACCAGAACTTACCAGAAGGATTTTCTACACGTTCATCGGAACTATTTTTTCCCATGCACCCTCTGCGAATCACCGTCTTGATGCATCAGACCGTAAGATCCCTTCGGTCCAAGTCTCGGACATCCGTGACCGTAAAAAAAGAAGAAAAAACAGAAAATAAAGCGCGCGTCTCCGTTTAAATCCTTGAATCCGGAGCTTTCGTCAACAGAATAAGCAGAGAAAGGAAAAAGATCGTCTTGACACTGACTTTGGATATTTTTGACGGTTCTGTGCCACCGGAGAAAAGAATTTAAGCTCGTATTCTCTCCTTCTTACTACGCTTTTTATATTCCTCTAAGATTTTGCTGTGAGCTTGAATCTTCGGTCAACCCGATCATTCTATTTTCTCTTCGTTTGGTTCAAGATCTCATTTTTAAATTTGGTTTTCCGTAATTCACCTTACGGCCTTTTCAGTAGTTGTCTCACACATTTCTTCAGAGAAAACCGGAAGAAAAAGAGAAATGAAGATAAAGGACTCGGAAATGTCATTTTCCCAAACGCTTTCGTCTGATTTTACATATTTTTGTCATTTTTATGTCAGGATAGTTCAAGCTCTTATTTTCTTTCTTTTTTTATCTTTTCTTATTTTTTCTATCCTCTTATTCCCACAAGATTTCGCGTATTAACTTAAATCGTAGGTCAACACAAACATTTTCTTCGTTTGATTCAAGATCTTATTTTTAGGCTCAACTCTCGGTTTTCTCCTTACGGTTTATTCACTATATTTCTCTGGCAAAATTTATCTCGAAAGAAACGAAGAAAAAGAGCGCTGAAGCGTCGTTCTGAAACGCATCGGGGATGAGACCTCGGGCTTGTCGCTTAGGTATAACTAATACGCAGGACTTACAATACCAGGCAGTAGCGTCGTCAAGAATAGTGTCGCTGGTACATGCACATATACATACGTATACAGCGAGAGCGAAAACCCGGAGTCTTCCATTGTCCCGTCGTCCCTTGTCACGGCGAACGATATCCCTTGATACCTGTGAGAGTCCCGACAAATGTTACCAAACGGATAGCTCAGATGTCGTATAGAGCGTCTATTTTACAAGGATATATACGTTACAAATGTTATATCACATTCGTGCTTGTCACTGGAATTCTGACATCTTTCCTTCCCCTTTTCTATCACCCGCGACAATGCTCGCATATCGATACACGTGTCGGACATCGCAAAATGAAAACAAAAAACTTACGCGAAAGGTCGTCAAACTCGCGAATAAAAAATCAATCGTGACACAGCACGAAGAGTTTTTTTCAATTATTTTTTCGACATTTTATTTTTTATTTATTTTTTCCTCATTTTTGGATATCGTATATTCAAAAATCATCTCTTCGACGTTCGAAGACGCACTGAGGAGGAAAAGAGATAAAAATGAGAATCAGTTTTGAGAGCGTTTCTTTTCATAGCGCTCCTCGAAAAGTCAGCTTCGGAGACGACGTTCCACCGATTGAATCGGGCAATTTGGATGCGCTGGTGGCTGGCTCGAAGATCCCTGCCAACGTCAATCGGTCCTCGAGCCAGAGCTTCAATCGCACGACTCAGCGATTGGAAAATATCAACGCTACCGTATCCACAGTTTCACATATTGTCGCTTCGGTAAAAATAAAACATATATAAAAATAAGAAAATAAGAAAAGAGGAGAGGAAGGAGCGACGGTTTGCGGTTGAAAGGGAATCCTTCCTTCCTTCCTTCCCTCGGGACTCTCGTCCTTTTTTTGCGACGACGTCGCGTCTGCAGCGTATCTGTGCTCCCGTTCACGAGACGTTATCACGGCGTATTCTCTTCCATATATCGCCATCTTCTCCATCCTCGATTCACCCGGCATTTATACCCTCCATTTTTATTTCTGTCATTCTAACCAGGATTTTTTTTTCAAAATTCGAATCACTTGTTGAATCTCGTGAATGAAAATTTTCAAATTGTCATAAAAATGTGTAAAAAAATGAAATGAGGAAAAGATATTACGAAGTGATATTTCTAGGTAAAATCGATGCTCGATAAAATTGGACGTGAACAGTTTTTATGGTCAGCGGAAAAAAAAACTTTTACCTGGCGAGGACATCGACAGACTTTTCTGTCACGTCATACACAATTTTATGTCAAGTCTATTTTTTATTCCTTTTTTTCGCCTTATTGTGAGTTTGAATATACGATTTTTTATCTACGTCGGTCTACTTGTCGATCCTCATTTATTTGCCCCTCACGCGCGTCCCCGAACGTCGTGTCCTCTCTCTATTTTCACTCTACCGTGGAAATTCCCAGGCGTGCGAACGAATGTAATGTCAGACACGGGCCTCGACTCTTTTCACGGCATGACTTTTTCCACTTTTACTTCGTGCAACTCCTTTATCAAATATTTCGGTCCTCCACCGGACTTTGGAAAAACTTTTCCGTACGCCGCCCGTTCTCGTTCGCTTTCCCTTCGCTGCAATTTCGTCCCGTCCCACAAATTCACACGTACTCTCACGTGTTCGACGACCCCGTTAGCCGAGCCAACATGTCAATTTCTCTGTCAAGATATTAAGCTATACGTGAAAATAAAAAAAAAATAATATGAAACATTTTTTGTATACACAGAGATTTTACACAATATCACTTGTCATCGTATAAAAATGTCTCTAATGCGTATACCAGCCTGATTAGTAAGTCGTCCTTAATGGAGACTATCGCGACTGTTAAGAATTCCATTAAAAGGAGTGACCTTGACATTTCAACCGGATAGCGTCTAGATCGCGAAGTTGCCTGATCATTTTGTGAGAGCGCTGAGTCGGTATTAGAAACATTCGAGCCGGGACTTCGAGGTGTGGGTGGAAGAAATATGTAGACTGTAACGAGTCGGGAGCATAAGCACGAAATGTTCGAGATAGGAGAGTATTCGTTGGATATAGTGTGGGTGTGTACGTGTGTGTACAAAAGGTATAGAGAGCGTGATAAATTAGTGGAGCCTTCATAAACATTTCACAGCTGTTGCCGACACCCCGATTTCTACCCCTACGCCTGTCGCCCATCAAACCCCTTCCAACTTTCGGTTTCTCCGTCTCTGTCGCGCTCTCTCGACGCTTCTGTCTTGCTCTCGGCACTTCTCAGCATTTCCGCGCTCCAACGTTCCTCCCTCGAGCTCTCGGCCCTTTCAGCGCGCTCGAGTTTTAGCCTCTCTCACCCCTGAGGCCTTCCCCTCATTTCGCACCCCTTTTTTTGCCTCCGCTCTCGCGCATATACCGCGAGAACATTCGATACTTTATAACGGCGCAAACCGAGAGTAAGAGAAAGGAGAAATGTTTTGCGGTCTCACCGGGTTTTAATGCCTTTTTTATTCCATCCCTGTTTCGATTCTCCCTTTTTTGCCTCTCTCCCCCGCGTACGTTTCTCGTACTTTACTGGTCATTTTCATCCGAGCTCGCAGTTCGTTCGGCCGTTTCGTTTCGCGCTCTCCCACACGTGGAACATTTGGCCAACTGAATTTCCGCGCTCGATGGTCACCGCGGTGGGCTTCTCGTGATTTATGTCCCGATGGAACATAACTCCGCGCGAGGCTTGTCGAGAAGCCAATGCCAAAAGCGAAAATGGCTTGAAAGACTGAAAATTTAAAAGATTATTTTTACATAGTCTATTTCGCATAATTAAAAAATTCTTAGCAAAGATAATCACAAAAAGAATAAAAATATCCACGAACTGGAACGCTCATCGTTTCTGTATCCAAACGTTACATTTTTCAAGGAAATATTCTTGTTTTGAAGATAAAATGAGAATCGAACATTCCACTGCTCGACGTTTATCATTTTTTTTCTCAGCCTACATTCATTCCTACATTCGAAACGTTAAATTTTCAAAGAAAATATTTTTATTGAAGAAAAAAAATTAGAAGCGAGCCTGACCTTCCGCTCCCCAATGTTTTTTGGTGCGCTTTTTTTTCTCAGACTCTCAGTCTCTCTGCCGGGAGAGCTTTCTCTCCCGGAAGAGAAGAACCCTCGGGCACCGACACTCGGATATCACGTTCCACCGAGCTCGTGACTGGCCGCGTAAAATAGAGGGTGCGAGAGATAAAGACAGAGAGCCGGTACAAGTGAGACGGGGAAAAACGACAGAGAGATCGCAAACCCTGAAATAATCCACGGGGATTGTAATCTGTGCGATATTAAATTCAGTTTGCGCGAGCCGGAAGCTCGGCTGGCCACGAATGTACTCCCAGAATTGTGTATATACGTGTACATAACTGAAATTATAATAATATCAACCATAACAATGATAGTGGAAAATAATAATAATAATTCTCACAGTCTTATGTAACATATTCTTACTGTATAATAAATATAATGGGTTTTAGGTACGGTCCGAGTGAGCTCCCAGCTCAAACGATGCGGTTTAGACCCGTAATTAATTATCCTGCAATTGTTAAGTCTTGGATCCAGCGTTCCCGCTCTCTTTTGTTCCTCGCCTTCCGCTCTCTCTCTCTCTCTCTCTCGCTTTTCCTCTTTTTATTTCTTTTCGGATTGGGTATAAAAATTGTAAGATAATTGCAGAAAAAAAAAGTTTTCCCTTAGTCATACCTTGTAGTTGAGAACTTTTTTATTATTATTTTGATGCTCGGTAAGTGGAACTAGGAAATTTGTCAACCTGGTCGGTGGAAGCAAAATTTTAGTGTCTCTTGATGGGAAGCTCTCCAGACGGATGGCACGTTCCGGATAGAATTTTAGGTCAAGTGATAATGGTAATTGGATCCCATGGGAGAGCACTGTCCTTTGCTGCCTTGGGGCTCTTTTCTCTCTTTCTCTCTTACTCTCCTCTCTCACCGTCTCTCTTATTCTCGTCACCTCAGGATGGGTCCTAAAGTGACTCAGAGTTATGCTGACCTGTGTCAACCACAACAGCCAGGGAGAAAGAGGGTGAGAATGGTGTTGCTGTTTTCCCTCGGGAGTTTGCGTCGTTGTGCGATACAAGCGCGTGTACACCTCGTTGCATCCATAAATCGTTATAGCATGCCAAGAAAATTCTACGAACTTTGAAAATATATGCTGATCGGGACATATCAAAAATGTCCTCTACTACGTGATTCACGGATAATTTTAAACAATGTTGGAATTTCATACCAATTTCACGTCGCTTAATTAATTAAAGCTTTGACGAATATGGAATTTCTGGATGATAACCGCGAAGTAATTGCCGTATCGCGGTACACAAGGTTCGGTGAGGCGGGGACGGGAGGAAGGAAAGCCATATCAAGAAGTGAATTTGCTAGGCGACATTCCGCGTTGCCGGTTTTCCCGGGCAACCGTAAAGAAAGGAAGATGACAAGAAGTCCTTCTCGTTCTTCCCTCTGAGATCCAATATGCGCGCACCATTCGCGCGTATTTACGCGCGCGTGCCTTCCAGAGGGTGTTTGCGCTCTGGTTATGGGAATGGAAGTCGCGGACACTCCACTATTGACCGAGCATTTCACCCGAGAATTTCAAGCACGAATAATATTATTTTAGTTAATTGAATTCATAAGGGGCCGGAGTCGTCGGATGACGATGCGCTGGAAAAAGAGGGTGTCAGAAGTGGACCTTCGCTCTATTGGTATGGCTCGACTCGCTTCGGTGAGTCTCCCGCTGTGCATGGAAGCTGCAAAACCCCGGGAGATCGCGAGACCACTTCCCGTGCGATGCCACGCGAGAGAATGTCACGAAGAACTGCTTTGCCCTCTCCTCTTCACGCCTCTTTCTTCCCCGTACAAATTAATGCTGCCAGGATGTCGCAAACATAAGGAAAATTGGATGGAACTATATCGTTTTCGGTACTCCGCCTTTTGCATTCTTCATTCCTTTTGAATTTCGATCTAAAAAAGACATGAAAATATTTACAAAAAATTTCAGATGTAAACAAAATCTGAGTCATATTAAACTTTTTAGAAACTAAACAAAACGGAAAGAGATTTTTTTCTCGATTTTATTAACATGCTTTTATATTAACTTCTACGATCTGTAAGGAAATTTTCAATGTCGAATTTGAAAAACTTCTAATTTTCGAATCAACTTGAAACTTGGCAAATATAGGTAAATCTGATGACAATGCAATAATACGGTTTTATAAAAATGATCTCATTATCGATACCGTGTAAATCAATAAAATTAAAAAAAATAATAATAAACAGTAAAAAAGTGAACGTGGTGCTTATGAGCATCTGAAACGATTATACCCTAGTGAAAGAGAGAATTTTCCCACCTTAAAAACCGGAAGGGAGCTGAGATACAAGATGGGGTGCAAGTCGTAGCAGGAATAATAGTTTTCTGAAGAGGTAGAAAGTGACAAGTCTGAATGATAAGTGAAAGTGACAAAAATTCTATAATCGTTAAGGAAATAGCAGGTATGTATAATTTTCCAAGATATGTATATGAATATATCACAGTATATTGAGACGTTATAAAATTCCCAGAATAGAAAAAAATGCGAATAATAAATATAGTTTAAAAAACACGCTTTATATACCGTATTAAAAATGATAAAATGACGAGTTCACTAATAAATCGTACTCATCATGTGTCATATATTGAATAAGAAATATACGGTTGCGTTGTTTAGTCCACAATCAAGTTCAAATATTAGCGACGGTAAAATAAATATACAGTAACAAATAAAAATTATTAAATTCTTTTATAATTTTTAGTACGGTATATAAAGCGTGTTTTTTTAGTTTTTTAAACTACATTTATTTTTATTTTAAAATTGAAAACATATTCGAGAAATCTCCCGGAGTGATTCGCGTAAGAAAATACGAGGAGCAGATTTCATTCGCATTATATCGACTGAAATTTGATTTCTCGAAAAATCCGAGCACGCACGAGGAAAAAAGCTCAAACTCCAAAAGCTGCACCCTACGCGCCTCAGGGCAGGCTCTAATCTCCCCAAAAAAATCCAATTAAACTACTTCTGGTACATGCGAGTGTACTCCTCTCGGATCCCATTTCGAGTCTCGAAAATCTCGTGATCCCTGTTACAAGGGATGCAAATAAAAAGGGGAAAAACGTCGGGATAACGAGGATCATCTTCGTAATTATACTTATTATTATTCTATCGAATCCGAAGACAAATGTAAGAGAGGAGAGAGGTTATTTCGTTTGAAGCTGGAAATGGGATAAACTTCGTTTCGTGCGAGGACAACGAGAAATCGAGATCCATTATTCTTTCGCGCACGTGTATATATTTCTTTTCCCCCAGTTTTTTTTCTTGAGCTTTCTCTCTCTCTCTCCCTCTTGCTCTCTCTCATTCTCTTTTCATCTGTAACTGTATATTCTTTTCTCACTATCATCCTGCGAAACTCCTTCGAATCTCGTCTATATGCGAATCGCGGGCGATTGCTCTTTTGTTCCGGTGATACGCAGGCCCGTGCGAGTGTGTGTTCACTCGTGCGATTCACGTAACAATGTTTTCTCAGCGTGTATATATTGCCCGGGAGAGAACCCTCGAGACTCTTGCGCGTTTCCCTCTCAGACTCTCTCTTCTCCCCCGATTTTTTTTCCACAAGCGCTTAAATTCGCACGTACGTGGAAAAAACATTGCGATTCACTGTTTATCCGAAGGCGCATTCCAGATATCGGGAAAACTCCGATGCAAAGTTACTCGGAATGGGCTTTCCCATCGCGCCGGCCCACTCATCCCATCACTTTCTTTTTCGTCGCCCCCACATACGTATCTGTCAACGTACGTGGCATTTCGATTAGGGATATCTTCGCTTTCATTTTCATTGATAAATCGACCAGAAAAAACGATTTTCGACGGATTTTCTATTCTCTTTTCCCCTTTAATGCTCTTTTTCCATTTGGGAAATTAATCGAGAATAAAATTCGAGCATCCGTGTCAATTACGAAAAAATTCGTAAGTGAGTTACAAGGAAAATAAGAAAATAGAAAAAGTACGAAATAAAATATGCGTCCTTTCAGTGCCAGGAAAATCATTCGAAATAAAAACTTGAACGTCTATTTTTCGAGAAAACAATTAGGAAATGAGTATAATGATGAAATAGTAAAATATGAAGTAAATTATTATAATTGAATTTCGACAAAGTTTTCTATTTTTGTCCTCTAATATATTTTGCTTCTATTTGGAAAACTGATCGAAAATAAAGCTAGAAAATTTGTATCGATCACTTACGAGAAAATTCGTAAATAAATACAAAGAGTATAAGAAAATAAGAAAAAGTATACGAAACAACAATGTGTCTTTCAATGTCGGGAAAATCAATTTAAAAACGTGAAGGTATATTTTTCGAGAAAGTAATTTGTAAATAAGTATAGTGAAGAGGAATGTAGTGAAATATGGAATGCATTAAAAATAACGTTCGTGACAAGAAAAGAAAATATAAGTAAAAAGAGAGTACTGAGGTACATAAAAAATAAATAAAAAGAGCGATAAATTTTGCTGAAGCTTTTCTCACTTTTTTCTTCCATATACAGCGAGTTCTGTGCTGGAAATGCGATTTGCATGCCAACCGCGTATCGACCTTTATGAGCTTCTCTTTTAGAATCGTCGCGGTGAAACTCCTCCCTTCCAACGAGACTCGAGTCGAGACTTTCTTCGACTCCTCGACGATTTTACGTGTTAACTTCCTCTCACTCTATTTTCCGCTCCCCTTCACCCTCGTTGACGAGTTTCCACGTTCTCTGATGCCGCATCGGTACATTTTTTACTCAAAATGAGAAGAAAAAATTTATTTCGAAAAAAAATTGGAACGAGAACTGTTTTACAAATGCGTGTAGTATGGAATATAAAATTGTCTGCTATTTTGCAATAACACAAAGAGTCGAACCTTCGCGAGCCAGAAAAATGATTTTGGTGAAATTTTTCATATTTTCGGACACGTATATATCGCGATTTTTGCGCAACAAAAGACATGAATAAATGTGATTTATAATAGGAAGATTAATCGTATCGCTCGTTTCATTATACCATCAAAGCGATTTTCCATCAGTGTTGATGACATATACACACACTGAAAAATATTTTCTACTTTCAAATGAATATGAATACAAGTCAATGAAATTTCTCATCTGTAATGCCAATCGTTTTTTTTTCGAAATTATAAAATAATGAATTGTATTCATCTAGACACATTGACACAATTGAATTCACATCTGAATCAAAAGCACCAAAAAATTATTCCGTTAAACTTATTGTTAGTACAGTGAAACCTGGATAAGTGGGAAACCTCTATAACTGAAACTCATACTCAGGTCCCGGCACCTTCGACCAAAAAACCTCTATTAGTGGGACTGCAAAACCTCTATAAGTGGAATTTTATTTTTTGATTTTTTTCTATATTGACCTCTATTACTGGAACAGCTAAG
>JAPYYX010003321.1:0-11753 GCA_030522605.1 Cremastinae sp. B BG-2022a | reverse complement strand
ATGCGTGTAAAATTTCAGGAGCCTTTACCGACTTAAAAATCGAGATATTTATTCTCGAAAATCGTTATTTTTCGTACCTTCCCATAAGAGCCCGTGTTAGATATAGCGATATGAAATAACCAGTATCTCGATTTTTTGGTCGGTGAAGCCAGTTGAAATTTTGTACATGTTTTCATATAGTATAAAAAAAGCTTCAGTTAGTTTTTTGAAAAAATCTTATGGAATTTTTTTTTATGATTTTGTTTATTAAACTTTTACAATTAAACTTTACGTACGATCAACTTAAATTTTGAATATGTTGTTCTTCAGTCAATTTGCAACAACTTTTCTTAATGACTTTTCTTAATGAAGTTAAACGCTTAATCCACTTTAAATGTACGAAAAACGAGGTACAAAATTTCAATATCCCCACTCCCGATAGAACTACCTTAATTATAATCAAAACTGACTAGAATAAAAAACAAAGTTTAATATTAAATTGTAACATTTCACTGCTAAAAATATAAATATGAGATTTCAGACATTCATTGCTGGAAACTTAATGTTCAGTTTTTATAAAATAATTAAAGACACAGTTTTTGAACCTTTGCTAATAAGTTTGTATATTTATTTCAAAAATGAAAGAAATACTAGATTATTAAAAAAAAACCTTTTTTCATGATAAGGTAAATGATAATTTCGTATGGGTACGAAAAAGGGAAATACGAATTAGAAAATTGATTACAGATCCTCTGATCCAAAGTGTTTATTTACATTAGGGTGCGAGGGCCAAAATCAAGATTTCGATTTTTTTTCTGTTTGGCACGTAGACTCATTGCTATAATATTGCTCGGGACTTTCATCGGAAGAGTTTGAGTCTTTTTTTTCAAAATACTCTCGTTTTCGATCTCTCGGCTCGCTAGTCGATTCGTCGGAATTTTTCTCACTAAAATTTTCAAAACTTTTTGATCTTTCTCGCGAATTATCTCGTCTGAATGGCAACTCCATGGATTCTCGACTTTCGTCTCTCTCCACACTTCCCTTTCTTTTTCTAGAATCGAATTTTTGTCGTCTATCTCTCTCGGTTTCACGATCATCGTGTTTCCTCCGATCGAAACTGTCGTAACGATCTCTTGACCTTTGATCGGTTTTCTCGCGGTCCCGGCTCCGGCTCCGTCGTTTTTGGAATTCTGCATTATCCGACTTTTCTTCTCGTGAAGAATTGCCACGTTTCGATCGATTCGGCCATTGTTGCATCTTCATGCTCTTCGCTATTACTCGTTTTTGGTGATCCAATTGAGGGAATAAATCTGAAATTATATTGACAGAATGTTTATTCTACTTCTATTCTACTATTCAAAACTAAAAGTATACGTGAATTATTATGAACGGCGTGAAAAAAGTTTAATAGTATTTTTCTAGTAGATAAAATTAAAGAAATCTGATTGGTATGCAATTTCGAATTTGAGTCACCTTGAGACTTCTCCAAGGCTTCCTTCGCAGAATTCATTTCCGCTTCTTGAATACTATGTCCTGAGGCTTTCGCCAGCCGTTTTCCTTGGAAATAGACAGCAACTGTATAGACTCGCGTATTCGTCGGGCCTTTGCATTCGATAACCCTGTGATCAAAGTATACATTTTTAGCAAAATTCGAAAAAATGAAAAAAGAAAATTGTTTTACGTGGTTGCTAAATAGGTTTTACAAATTAAGAGAGGAAAATTATAATACCCAAAATTAAAACAAATACAAATTCTTACTTGTAAACTGGAATATCTGGTTCTCCACCGTCCATAGTTCTAAGAGTAAGGCAACATTGCTGCAACTTGCTCTTAGGATCATTCCAGTCTTGATTCATGATAAAATCTTGCAGTCGCGGGAAAAAGCAGACATCGCAAAATACATGGCAGTATTCCAAGCCCTTGTCGACGTAAAGGGCTCCGAGAAAGGCTTCCAACAAATCCGCCCGATCTTTCGTCTTCAGCTCTGCTTTTGGATTTCCGTAAAGAGCGTACTGGGTCATTCCTAAGTCGTCACAGACGACAGCTTGAGTTTTATTATTGACGAGAGAGCTTCGTAAGAGCTGAAACATAAATCAATTTAGTCCTAATAAAAAAAAAGAATTAATTTTTGGATTTGAGTACGGGTTTTATTTTAATTACCGATAAATGACCCTCGTGATGCTCAGGGAAAAATTTATATAAATATTCTGAAACTATCAACTGCAGAACCGTATCGCCTAAAAATTCTAGTCTCTGGTTCGAACCAAGAGTCAAATTCGTGTACCCGATACTCCGGTCCGTGAAGGCTCGTGCTAATAACCTAATGTGCGTAAATTCGATACCAATCGATTCTTCGAATTTAGTCAATTTCTGTAACATTTAACAATATTTAATGAACACAAATCCTCAATCATCGGTCTTTCGAGTTCATTATATTAGTAAGAATAACGCTTGTTACGATAATTATACCTGTAACAATTCAAAGCTGGGAATCCACTGTCTATCCCCGGTAGGTTCCTGTTCCTGTAAAGGATGTCTTGGATAATTTGTCCACACTTTACCCAAATCAGACTCGTCCTTGAAAAGCGTGGAACCAAAAACCTCGTCTCCAACTTTAATCCCTCCGTCGAGAAACAAAGATCCCATGAGAGCCTCGAAACAATTGGCCATGGCATGTCGCAATTCAAGATCGTGGCAGAGATCACTGCCATGAGCGTATAGCATATATTGTTCCAGATTCAACTTTTTCGCTAAAACGGCCAAATGCTGATTTTGTACGATCGCTGCTCGATAAGTTGCTAATCCACCCTCCTCAAGGTCCGGAAACATGTGGAAAAGATGGATCGAAGTTAGAAATTCGACGACGGCGTCACCGAGAAATTCGAGTCTTTCGTTGTGCGCGATTGAAGATTCAGTTTCTCGTCGAGCTCCAAATCTCGACATTATATTTATTAGCGTGTTTATTCCTCGTTTTCGAGTATTCATGTAATGGATCCTTCTGTCACCATACTCAGGTTGACGAATTCCGCAATTTGTCAGAGAATTTCTCGCGTGATCCGGATTCGTTCCGAAATTCTCTCGATAACTCGGATGGGTTAAAGCCAGTTGCAACAAATATCGATTTCGAAATTTGTAGTTCAGAGTTTTCTCGAGATTATCGAGGGATTTGTGAAAACGGAGATGGCAAACTAAAACCGGAATGAGCATTGCGTGTTGGACTATATCGCACATTATCCCAGTTCTATAAAAGCCTTCGGAGCTCACATCTACGGTCACGTCTCGCTTCATCTTGCTTTGGGTTCGCAACTCCTGCAGCTTATTTTCCTTCGCTTCCAACTTTCGTTTATCCTCAAAACTTGGCTTCGGCATATTAGCGAGGAGGTGACGAAACTTAACATAATCCCTCCAGGCTTTTTGGTAACTGAAATTGAACCAATTATTTGTTTTAATTTTGATGGAAAAAAGCATTAGGAAAATTTTGCAACATCCACCTTGAAGGGGTGGAAAATAATTTGGTGATTTAATTACACAATTGCCTATCTGTGGATCGGGAACTTGTAAAATAACATTCATGAATTTTGAAGAATAAGAAAAGAGTTGAATAAAATATAAAAATCACAGTTTTTGAAATAGATGGAAGATACTAACTCCGCATTTCCAGCGTAACTAAGTTGTGGGGGTCGAATTCCAAAGTGAACGATCTCCGGATAAGCCAAAACACCAGGCGGCTGATCGGTTTGATCACGATCGAGTTGATCAACTCTAACGCTGCACGGTTTTTTTCCTGGATAAGTGACGACCATGCCCTTGACCTCGTCCGCGAAATTTTGCCATTGATATTGCGGCATTGCAACGAGCCTTGGCAAATCTTCCGGATCGATCAGGAGAATGCTGCTCTTTATTAGATAATTCAATACCTCGTTCATCGATAAAATTTCCTGACCCTTATCCGGTAAGTCCCTCACAAATCTTGGCATGAAGTGGAATTGACCACAACCGCTCTTATCCTGTGCTGCGTGCAGATCAAAATCTACTAATTCCAAAATCTCTTTGAAAAGATATTCCTCTGAAAAATGAAAAAGAAAGATAAAAGTAATAGAAACCAAATATTAAATATTTCATTGCAAATAAAAAAGTACATACGAAAGTAATCAAGTTCCAAAATCGTAAAATTTTCCGGCAACTTTTCATCGATGTAAAGAATCGTATATTCGATATTGAATCGAATAACCTTGCAGGTTGGCAATTTAACTAATGGAAAATGAGATAGCATTGAGAACCCTTCGAAAATGAATTCGTGCTCGTCGTGTTTTATGATCGTTGGAGTTTTCGTGAGAAAATTCGTTGGTGGACTGATCGTTATCCTGTAGTGATATAATTTATCGGCGTTGTTTGAATTAAGATCGCAGCGATTTACGACGCTCTCTCCAGCATAAATTCCGTGCCTTATTCCAGATCTTCGAGATTTCGCGCTGCAACGGCACAGAGGACCGTCGTTCATCTCTCCCGGATCGTTGAACCACATCTCCGGATGCAATCGCTGCGGGTGTTGCTTCTTTGCCATCAATTCTTCCATCGTTCTATCGTCTTCGTCCATCGAGCTGTCACTGTCTGAAGATGAACTACTGCACGCTTCTGATTTATGCCTGCACAATCGAGCTCTTGTTTTTCTCGGTGGAGGCTCGTAAGGCGGCTAGAATAAATAAAATATTTATCTATAAATAAAAACATAGTATGAATATTTACAATTATTTAAAATCCAGAAACATCTTTAATTTATCAATTTTTTCCTAAAGAAAATTTGTTCGCTCAATTTGTAATTTAATAATGTTTTTGTGAAATATTGTGTTTGAAAAATTATGAAATATTACGATGAAGACTCACTTGACTAGCTCTTGCAATCTCAGCTCTATCTAGCAATAGACTTTTGAAAATGACGCACAGTTCTCGTAACTTCGTCGTGCTTCTCATTATTTTTGGATTTTTCTCATCTCTGCTGTAATACAAATCAGCTGGCGCTGTCCTTGTCCAAACTTTTCTCTCGTTCTCCATAATCCCTTCAGTTCCTATAGCACTCAATTCATCTAACCTCCTCTCCATATCCTTACTCGTCGCGCAATAATTTTTTCTGTATTTCTCTAGAAGGATTTCTCTCTCTGTAAGAGCTTTTGATTTGGTTGGAATAGATGGCTGAGAAGTTTTTGAAGAATGAGAATCTTGAGACCTCGATCTTCTTCTCAGTCTGCTGGTATCCCTGGACGTTGCCCTGGAACTTGTCCTTGAGGGAAAATCCCTTCGACTTTTCCTCGACAATTGTTCACTTTCGGGCTCGTTATCCTTGGAGTACGATCTTGGCCTGTATCGTTCCCGATCGCGATTTTTGGGTTCATCTTGTTTCGTATATCGTGGCCTAGAAGGTCGCGATTCTGGCTCACGACTTCTGGATCGTTTCTTCGATTGGAAGCTTTTCGATTCTCTTTCATTCCACTGCCAATCGGATCTCCTCTCGCGAGGAGCTTCCCTCTGCCTTTTTTCATTATTTCTTATGTTGTCGCTGTTTCTCGCGTCGAAATTTGAGCCATGAGACTCCTGTGACCTCCAATTCGATGTTTCTCCTTCTCTTCTATCCACATTCCCAGAATTGCAGAAATTATTTCCAGGATTGTGATAATTATCCCCAGAGCTATGATAGCTGTTACCAGTTTTGCGGTAATTGCTTCCAGAATCCCAGAAGCAATTTGTTGCTGGTGGATTTTGGGAGTAATTGTAATAATTGTCTTGATTCTGAATTGGAGGCCCCTGGTAAGGAAACTGTGGATAAGGAACATACGAAGCCTGATTACAATCATATTGCGGCACAGCATTCACATTCTTTCCATCGTTTGGACCAGCCTGAGGTACGCCATATCCTGGAGGTGGTAAACTCAAGTTTGGAAGAGAAAAATTAGGTGGCGGAACTGAATAGTATCCAGAATTCGATGGCGGTGGAACTGAACTCCAGTTGGCTCCATACTGATTATAATTTGATGGAGGATTTGCCATTGGTTTTATAGAAATGCCTGAAAAATATAAAAAGTTCATAACTGACATGAATATGTAAATAATATCAAGTTTTTAATTAATATTTAAATTCAGATTTTTTAGCTCTCATAACAAGCTATAACACATGTATGCGCTTAGAAAAAATCGATGTACAAAAATTTAAAGTATTTCTTCTGTGAAAAACATAAATATTGTATTTGTGAGCAGATACTCCAATTGTTATATTTCATCTAGATATTTACTTTATAAACTTTGTGCATAAGACTGTAACTTTTTTATTCAATTACTCAAAAACTAAGTGAAACGAAATTAATAAAGGATGTTATCATAGAACAATATTAATAATAAAACATTACCGAGACTTTTAAAAGTGGAGATCGCGCTCCAATTCACGATCCTCTTCACGCAAAAATTTTTTTCGAATGACGTAAGAATATCGTAATGTTCGAATTGTCATCCCATGAGATATTATACTTCGAAAAGCCAACATTTTTTTTGTTGTAAATATCGAACTGTTCGAAGAAACATGACTAGAATATATATAGTGTCAACTCTGATTTTAGGTTAAATACTATCTGAAGAGGAACGTGTTTTGCTTAAAGCTCACTGTGTATTTATAAAACGAAAGAACATTCTTATTTATTTTTATCAATTTTTATCAACGGAATGCCCACTGTGCTTTCATGATCGAGACATTGTAGAATCTCGAGACAAATATGCATCACAAGATTCAACAATGAGCAAGGACCAAGGACAAGTTATCGCTGATCGCTGCTTTTTTGTTCACGGTCGTAAGTGGAACGCGGTCTGTATTATCGACAAGCTGAAAGCTCCCATCGTCACAGTTTGTTTGCTAAAAAATTTGAAAAGATGATTAGTCCACTTGACGATTGCAATGCCCACAACTCTATGCACTCGATAGTGCTCGATGTGCGTAGCGGGCGTTGCGAGCACTAAGCGAGCAGAACTCGTTCCTGTAGTCCTGTAGCACGTGGTGCTGCAGCACAGCATTTTACTCTTTTACTGAACAACTGTAAATAAATGTATAAACATGTTAGTGGAACCGGTATTGTTAAATACTTCGCCCGATTTTGGGAAACCTCCTGAGAGTCAAAATCCTGTACGTAAAAAAATAATAAAAACTAGTAAAGAAGGAATTAATGAATAGTTTGATCGTTCTTTTGAACTAACCAAAAAATTTGTTTTATTTTAGCTCCTGCAGACACTGGGTACACCACACATTGATTCATTCAATTATATGCTCGAAGATGGATTGGCAGAGTCTGTAAAAGATATAACACCTGTCTATCTGACATTAGCTAATAATGACAAGATCGCTGTATGGATAGAAGACGCCACCCTTTACCAGCCTATGGTTCCGACTGGTACGATAGGAGTAAAAAATCACAAAGTTTATCCGACGGAGTGCAGGCAGAGAGGATCGACTTACAAAGGCAAATTCATCGTTAAGATAGGATGGTCCGTCAATGGACGAGTTCAGGAACAAATAGAAAAAGATTTGGGAGAAATTCCAATAATGGTCAAGGTAAATAAATACGCAATTCGATCAAAATTTTGATTCATCATTTATTATTTTAATTCACAGAAACTATGAAGGACTTACATTTTTTTTATTTCTTTAAACAGTCAAATCGTTGTCACTTGAACAAAATGAACCCTCAGCAGTTGATCAAACATGGAGAGCATGAACAAGAATGGGGTGGATATTTCATAGTGAAGGGTCACGAGAAGCTTATTCGAATGCTCTTGATGACCAGAAGGAATTATCCCATCGCTATCAGAAGATCCGGCTGGAAACAACGTGGAGTTAATTTTAGTGATCTTGGCTTGATGTTGAGAAGTGTCAGAAACGATGACACAGCTACAGTGAGCCTTAATTTACATACACATTTTTCCATTACTTCTTTAAATTGAGCTATCTAAATTTTAATTTTCCTTCCTCTTTTTGCAGAACAACACGCTGCATTATGTTACGGATGGAACGGCTAAATTTATGTTTATCCACAGAAAAATTTTGTACTACATACCTCTTGTATTAATGCTCAAATGTTTGATTGACGTTTCTGACAAGTACATATACAATGCATTAATCGCTGGCTGCGAAGATGACCTCTATTACAAAGGGTGTATTTTGAATATGTTGCGCACTATTCACGAAGAAGGCTTGCACTCTCACGAACAATGCAAGATTTATATCGGGAAAATGTTTAGAATAAAGTTTTACGAGATGCCGGCAGAAGCAACGGACATGCAAGTTACCGATTACATTATCAAGTGAGTTATCGTAATTTTTGCGTTATTCGCTATTCAAGAATACTGATGATGAAAGATTGTTCAATTTTCCAGGAAATGCGTTGCCATTCATCTGGATGATCCTCACGACAAATTCGATCTTCTCGTTTTTATGACCCGCAAATTGTTTGCTCTCGCAAACGACAAATGTCTTGTTGAAGGTGCTGACGCTGTTATGATGCAGGAATGTCTTCTCGGTGGTTATTTGTATCTTCAAATGCTAAAGGAAAAGTTATATCTTTGGTTGAGTATTATAAAAATGATAATCACGAAACGAGCGAAGAGTGCGGGTAACAGATACAAATTAACAGTGCGTAAGTATTCTTTCAAATAGAAATGCCTGAAGTATCTGAAACGTAATAGATGAGAAAACAAAAAAACTATTTCATTTTTTCAGCGGAGATGTTGACGGTCTTAAAACAGAGCGGCTCGTTCGAGTCACAGATGGAAAATTTTCTAGGTACTGGAAATGTCAAATCTCCTACTGGATTGGGACTAATGCAAAGTACAGGGTTGACCATTGTTGCTGAGAACATTAATAGAATGCGTTACATGAGCCATTTCCGAGCGATACATAGAGGCTCATTTTTTCAAGAGATGAGAACAACAGAAGCTAGGCAGCTCTTACCAGACGCTTGGGGTGATTATTTTCTGATGAACATTTTAAGAGTAAATTATGATCGGTTTTTTTTATTACTTGGCGTCAAGACACTACCGTGTCTTTAGATTATAGTAATGGATAATTATCCATAAAAGAAAGCAAGGATACACAAATATTTATCATTTAAATACACTCGTGCATGGATTTCTGAAATATCACTGCGAATTAAATAAGAAAAATACACTTGTTTATATTTTTCCCTGCACTAGAAAATAATCAAGAAAAACTTTTCTTGAATAAAAAATTTTTTAATTAAGGTATTAACATTCGCAAGGTCTTTATATTGTTCTTATTTCATATCAAGCACTGTTAACTTCACAGGTTTTATCTGCCCTGTACACACTCCGGACGGTGCACCGTGTGGTCTTCTCAATCACCTCACAATGAATTGCATTGTGACCCGTCATCCTGATCCAAAATTGAAGGCTGCGATTCCGTCGGTTTTATTGGATCTTGGTATGATTCCGACAAAGATTGCGGATGAGTGGAACACTTCCTACACTGTTTTACTGGATGGAAAAGTTATTGGTCTCATTGAGGAAAGCATTGTTACCAGAGTTATCGAAAGACTTCGCATGTTGAAGATCGAAGGAAAAGAGGTGATTTCGCCAATTTTTACCGTGCTTATTATTACATTTCTCGGATGCGGCAACTAATCTCGAAAAAATTATTTACAGATTCCCAACACTTTGGAAATAGTTTTAGTGCCAAAGAAAAAAGTGTTATCGCAGTATCCGGGTCTCTTTCTTTTTACTGGACCTGCACGAATGATGAGACCAGTCGTCAATTTGGCTGCAAATAAGACTGAACTCATTGGAACTTTCGAACAAGTCTATATGCACGTCTCCGTAACGCCTTCGGAAATTTATGAAGGGGTATTAATATTATTACCGTATTCATATTTTCATAAATTTTTTGAATTACTGAATTACGAAAAACTAAATTTTTTCACTTCCTTTTTTCAGTTAACTACACACATGGAACTCTCAAAAACTTCGTTTCTGAGTAATTTGGCATGTCTGATTCCTATGCCCGACTGCAATCAAAGTCCCAGAAATATGTACCAGTGCCAGGTAATTTTTTTATTCTAGTATTGAACGATTGCTTAGATGAATATTGATAAATAAAAATTTTCCCGTGATAACAGATGGGGAAGCAAACAATGGGAACGCCTTGCCATACATGGCAACTGCAATCGGAGACTAAATTGTACAGACTCCAGACTCCTGGAACTCCTTTGTTCAGGCCGGTGCATTATGACAATATAAACTTGGATGATTTCGCTATGGGCACCAACGCGATTGTCGCCGTTATTTCTTATACGGTAGGTAAAAGGACTTGAACAAAAGAATTGAAAAAAAATGTAAGCACATGCTACGTAAAAGTTACGAACGTTTTTTATTAGGGCTACGATATGGAAGACGCTATGATCATAAATAAATCAGCCTACGAGCGAGGATTTGCTCATGGCATGATATACAAATCAGAGTTCGTTGATCTTAAAGATGTCAAAAGTTACTTCGGTCGTGATCCAGATAGAAAAGAACTGGCAGCAAAATTGGAGCCGGATGGCCTACCGCCTCCTGGAACTTTTCTCCAATTCGGCGATCCTTACTACTGTTATTATGACGCGGAACAATCGTGCTACGTGGTGGGAAAGCACAAAAGCAAAGAAGACGTGTACGTAGACAATGTCAGACTTTGTGGAACTTTGCAGAGTCACGTACCTCGTCGAGCTTGCATAACATTCCGAGTTCCAGTAAGTTTGTTAAATGAGTTACATAGATCTTCAATTAATCTAAAAAAATTACTTTTAATACCAATCAGAAAATAAACGAATGTGAATGTTTCAGCGAAATCCAAGCGTTGGAGATAAATTTGCCTCGCGAGCTGGACAAAAAGGTATTTGTTCGCAAAAATGGCCAGCCGAGGATTTACCGTTCACAGAAAGTGGACTCGTACCGGACATAGTTTTCAATCCCCACGGTTTCCCTAGTCGTATGACAATTGGTAAATTAATACGAAATTATACATTTGGGAAGTTACTAATTTCCACGGATTTATGTTTTTTTAATTATAATCAAATATACTTTTTTTATTAAAGCTATGATGATCGAAGTTATGGCTGGCAAATCAGCCGCTATACATGGTCTCGTTCACGATGCAACTCCATTCCGATTTAACGAGGATGACACAGCTGTCGAATATTTTGGCAAATTGTTGGAACTCGGTGGTTACAATTATTATGGAACTGAGAAAATGTACTCTGGTATTGATGGACGTGAATTGAAAGCCGAAATATTTTTCGGTGTCGTTCATTATCAGAGGCTTCGGCACATGGTATCGGACAAATGGCAAGTGAGAAGTACTGGACCGATCGATGTATTGACCCGGCAGCCGATCAAGGGTAGAAGGAGAGGCGGTGGTGTTAGATTCGGCGAAATGGAACGGGACTCATTGATATCACATGGCTGTGCATTTCTTCTCCAAGATAGACTTTTCCACTGTTCCGACAAAATCACCGTAAGAAACCATAAATATTCGAATGATTTTCATATCATTCACTAGGTTGAATTCTCATATTGTTTAAAATCTAAAGTCATTTGCCTACTACAAGAATGAGAAAGTAGATTACACATTTTATAAAAAAAAATTTTTTTTTATACCTCGGTCGAAAGTACGCATATTTTGCACCTATTTCGAGGCAGAAAGTCAAAGATTTGTGCATTGGTAGAGCTACACGTTCGTCTTTTGTTAT
>JAPYYX010003320.1:0-11419 GCA_030522605.1 Cremastinae sp. B BG-2022a | reverse complement strand
AAGAAAATGGTCTTTTTCGATCTGCTATGTTAATTGATTTTTCGCTTTAGTTTTTGTTTACACGTGTTTTTAAATCACCAAATATAATGTTCTTAGCAAATAAAAGACTATTTGATATTAAATTTTATCAAAATTTTAAATATTGTAAATTTTCACCAATTTTTTGGGGTACCCCATTTTGCCCTCCCCTCCCCTATACATTTTTTATGTAATTGATTTTTTTTAATTTTCAGATTGCATATTTTTATTTTTTATGTTATTGTTTATAATTTTTTTGAATATTTCATTTTTTAATTTTATATGAATAATTGTCTCTAAATTTATGTCATTATTAACGAGTATTTAAAATGCACATTTTTATTGAGATCGAGAAAAAAAAATGGCTTCGAGAGAGCTCGATCGAAACTTCTTTATCGGCTCATTGAAGAGGTATCCGTTCATGCGACAATTTCCGTCTCGGGAATATTTCGATGGAAGAAAAAATTGTGAATAATACACACTCCGAGGGATCGCGGACTCGGAGCTTGCAGCGATGCAATCTCTGTTGATGGAGGAGGAAGAAAGGAGGAGAAAAATGGATAAAAAAAAGGGAAAATATGTAAGGAAAGTGGTTCTGGGGTGTTGCTGATGCTTCTTAATGGAATCCAGAACGAATGAGAATTGATATATATACGTATGAAGTACATATATACGAAGTACAGATGAGGGGATAAATCGCGGTTGGAATTTACGTAGGAGAAGCACGTAAGGCATTTGTAGAGTGAACTATTATGAGAAAGAGAGCCATGGCAGGAGAGTAGTGTCAATGGGAAAACCGCGATCAGAGAGGGATGAAAAAAAAGTGGACCCAGAGATAGAGAAAAATGATGGGGTGTATACGGTGTCCCGGAATCCAATAACAAATGTAAAAATATTTTATCATTGAGCAAATCGTAAAGCAAAAGCTCCACGTAGCACTATATTTTTTGGTCTTAATTTCTGGATTCCAAAATCAAAATTTTTTCAAATCTCGAGATCAATCTTATGATATTGATTTTCCATTCAAAAATAAAAAAAATATTTTAACAGGAATATTATTTAGTCTAAAAATAATGAAGTATTTTATGATCGTATTATCGTTAAAATTTTTCTGAATGAACTGGATCAAAAATAATTAAAAGATTCAAAAATGGGACGTGTCCACTGTTTTTACGAGAAAACCAAAATTTGATTTATTACAATAAACAACCAAATGATTAAGAGATATTAAAATAATGAAAAAAATGTATTTCGAATTATAATCAATTTCTTAATTTGGCAAAGAAATTTTAAAGATATTGTCAAAAAAATTTGCTGAAATTTTAGAGATTTTTGGTGATTATAAAAAAAAAGGGCAATAGACCCTCAAGATACCTGGTACAGAAAAATGACAAAGGCGGAGTTCTCATATCCCTAGGAGCTTTCCCGTGTCAGACGCTTCCTGTGTTCCTTCTTGCCTCTATGTATACTATATCGATCCCGCGTTCTCCTCTCGCTTCTCCCGCTTCCATACCGACGAGCGAAAGCTTTTCTTCCCCTCTCTCCCTCCCGCTCGATCTATATTGCATACGCTTTTCTAAGGGGTGTCCCAAAATACCAAACTTTTTTATTTTTACTTATAAAATTGCATTTATTATATTTCAATGATTCCAACTTAAAGATAACAATAAAAAATGTAATAAATGTTAACATTTTCTCAATAATTACAGGAGATTTAAACTGGATGGAAAATTTTTGTCATCATGGAAAATTTTGTGAGTCAAATATTTAAAACAAATATTCTAACTTATGGGTATAATTTTTTGATATACATAATAATTTTGGCTTTTGATAAACTAAGATCATCATAATATATCATAATATATAATATATCATATTTTATAATATTTATATATATTTTTACATTATATAATATAATATATTGTAATTATATTAATATTATTATAATTATTTTTATAATTATTATAATTACAATATATTAGTTAGTTAGTTAGTGAGTTTTATTTGCACAACCTTCAAAAGTTTTTTACAAAGAATTTACAGATCTTACTTAATTGTTAATTATAATATATTATAATTATATTAATATTAATATTATTATAATATATAATATATTATATTATAATTATATTAATATTAATATTATTATAATATATAATATATTATATACATTATAATGTATTATTGTTATTATCCGGAAAAGCCAATATCGCAAGTGTGAAGAAGAGATGAAAATTCTCGTTACACGGTTATCTGATAATTCTTATAATACTGCTGAAGACCCTCGATCCATTGATAAAAAAATTTCATCTCGCGAAACTTTGACTCGTCGTTAGAGCGTTGGCGGATTTAATAAGGAGCATCTTTCCGAGTCACGTTTCTCGTTATTATTTTTCGAGCTTCTTTTATATAAATTTAATCCCTTAAAACAAGTCGAGGACTTCAAATTGGACAAATCTCAAGTTCCTGTGACAATTGCACGTTTCGTAGGACGATCAACTTACTTTTTTAATTCCTGTCTTTAACTCGTTCTAGGAAAAAAAAGTAATATGCATGTGTGTAGTTTTTTTGTAGCTTCGAGCGAATTGATTAAGTTTTCCGCGCCACATGAGAGTCCATTTATTTATGCATCGAGGAACTGAATGTACGACACGATGTGAATAGCTCTCAAAGCGCACGTTAACGTACATCGATCCAATGGAAATAGAATATGTAACATTAACAAGAATTCTCGATCGTTATATTTAGTGTTCGTACATCGTTCACGGTCCACGTGGATATCTAACCCCTGATTGGTGCAATGACCTTTTCAACTCTCAAAAAACGGGTCATGACATTTACCACGCTTTGAATAAATAAAAATATCTCTCGACTTTTTTTTACGAAATTTTTTTGGTGTTTTTATTTTTGAAAAAGTTGGTCAATATTGATACATTAAAAAAAAAATTTTTTGTCGTAATATTGATTTTGAGTTTGTAAATATTTTCTTGGTTTCAAAAAATTTTTTTTTTTCGTTTTTTAAAATTTTTTTAAATTGCTTTTTTTTTCATTTTATTGGCAATTTTTATTTTATTTTAGCGTCAACAATGATATCACTTTCTCGAGAGTGATTGAAAATAAATTCAATCAATTTGGGAGCCATGAACTCATCATTTGGAGTAACCGAGATGTTTAGTTCTACTTGACAAAGAAAAATATAGGCGTGTCAGGAAGGATTCTGAATATTATTCCTCTCCTTTCGCGATGAGACGCATATCGAGAGCTTCTGTACTGAATCATCCAAGAAATGGATGACGCACCCTCGAGGAGACAAACCCTCCTCGTGTCTTTCACGTCGACGAAGGGTATAACCCGCGCCAGCGTCTCGACCTAATCCGAACAATTTCGAACTATTCGATCTTCCTAATAAAAACAAAAAAAAGATTCCAAAATGTCAAAAAAAAATCAAAAAACACTTTTCAACGATTTTCAATTTTTCACATATTATCAAAATCATTTTATTATTGTTAAATTATTATGTAAATTATACAAGTAAAGATAAATAAAAAAATACAAAAATAATTATTAAAATAATATTCCTCGCTATGAATAATTGTTTATGTCTATAATTTTATTCTATGATAATTATTCTAATTAGATCGTTAAAAATTATTTTTAAGTAATTTTGCGAAATTCATTTTCACGAATCGTTTTGTAAATGCGTTCGGGGCATCAGAGCATGACATTTTCGCTTGCACCAATTTCGGTGTCCATTCAATCGTCATGAAAAGCTCGCGACACGTTCCTCGCACTGACACACCGAATGACCTCGGTCGGCCTTGGTTTGCCTCCTCCACGATGAAAGAATTTTTCTGATTAGATCGAGACAATGGGGTAACTCCCAAATGCGTGTATATTTTCAAGCACTATCGATCGGTTTCTTAATTCAGACGAAATTCTTGAGGACCTCTCGCGACCGTAATTCGAACCCGATCAATTTTTTCCATCGTCGCCGATTTTTTAATTCGACTCCAAAAATCTCCACGATCTGGTAAAATTTGCATCAAATTCGCACAATTTGGATCGAAAATTCACAATGTCAGTTTCGGACATCTAAAATTATTCTCGTCGCTCTGTCAGACTTTTCCACATCGACGAATCCATCGTCGACGATTTCCCAAACTATAATAATAACCGATCGTGAATTTTGACGAATTTTCAAGTTGTACGTAGAATATGGAATAATTTACTTCGAGTTCATCTCGGTCGCTCATGAATTTGTAAATTGATACTACTAACGAGAATAAAGGATCTTCCAATTCCGCAAGTCACGGACAATGTTGAGGAAAATTTCAAGCCGGATTCATGTATTATTTACATAGTTCAAAGAACGCTCCAAAGTTAGAGAATCCGCCAATCATTTATCTCTCGTTAAAATTACGTCTCAATAAAAAATTTTTTGACGTATGATTCATCCATGCAATGTAGAACGTTCGATGCTTGAGTATTGAGGAGGTTTTATCGATACTTGTAAAATTTAAAATAAAAGCGTGAGCGTATGAAGTAGAGGCAAATTCCATCAAGCAAAATTTTACTTTTATTTTATAATTTGTTGAAATAATTTTGCATTCTTTGAGGTTATATTAGAGAGTATGCAAAATTTGTAGGAGCTTCACAGTTTAGAAATCGAGATATTAATGGTAAAAAATCTCAATTTTTAACATGAGCTCTTATCAGAGAACAAAAAATTTTTCAAAAATAATAAATATCTCGACCTGAAAAAAAAAAATTTTCTTCATTCATTTTTTTCAAAATTACCAAAATTTCAGAATATTCATTATTCAAAAAGTCTACACATGCAGTTAAATAAATGAATTTTGTCACAGTTTATCTCTGTATCATGAAGTTTTTAATCTTATATTTATTAAGAACAGTTTTTGCAAATTGATTCAAGAGCAAAATACTCAAAAATCGAGGTAACCGAAAATGACCTTCAGTTGCTACGTACGTATAAAAAAGAAATCTTACAATTTTTTTAAAAAACTAAAGAAAACTTCTTCGAAGTACTAAAAACAATCATGCAAAATTTCAAGACACATTCCACAATCTAAAAGTCAAGATATTTAAAATAGAAAATCGCAATATTTAACACGTGCTCTTACGTGAAAAAAATTGAAAATTGCGATTTTTAACAATAAATATCTCAATATCTACGTAACAACCCCTCTTGAAAATTCGGTACACACATGCAGGTCGTATCAAAGAAGACTCGTGCAAATTTTCAACAAAATCCTAAAAAATCGAAAAATCACCCCCAAAATTTGTTCAGATATTCTGAAAAATCGAATTTGATTTTTCTCTCCGTTTTCTTTTTCTTCTAGCACGGACACGAACCACAATTTTATATTCGGTCGCTTATCGTGCGGTAAAAGAACTCTTACCCTTATCCAGCGAAATTGCAGACTGCATACCGGCCATTCTAGGCTCGTCATGCGTCGTATCGGGAAGGGATGGAGAAAAAGCGAGAGACCTAGAGGCAGAGAAAGAGAGGAAAAGCGAGCCTAGACGGTACGACAGCACACGCAGAAACGAAAATACACACGAACGGCGGACGTTTCCGTGTGAGGAAAACTCACACCGACTCGAAATCACGAGCACAGGGTGAACAAATTCATACGTGAATATTCACACACGTACATAAATTGAGCGTGGTCTTTTCCTTACACAGGCAACCCCTCGTGTCGCTTTCGTAGGGGGATGATTCGGTCGTTGCGCGCGCACGCGACTCGACCACATAATCGAACTGGGAGCGCCGCGGGTTCGCCGTCAGCGACGTCGTCCGCTCGCTCGTTCTGTTCGCTGCGCTCACGAAAATCGCGATAAAATCCTCAAATATCTGAAACAAAAAAATAGAAAATCCGTGAGAAGTATCGCGGTGCCGAGTGATCGTCGTCGCGAGTGAAAATCGGGAATTTTCTCGGGAAAGCGGAAAATCCGGAAAACTCGTCGACGACGAGCGCTGGGAAAACGAGGAACGAGGATTTGATACGGGATTCACACATTCGTGCCAATTTCACGTGAACAAGTGGCCGAGTGCCGAGATTTTCAGTGATGTAATCCGCCAGGAAAGATTTTCCGGGAAAGAAAATTCATCGGGAAATTCCGGTTGATTTGTGGAAATTCGCGAGTGTGTCGCGCGAGTTTGGTTACCGGAGAGCCGCACGCCGGAGAGGAAAAATCGTGAAAATGAGAAAATTGTGAATTTTTGTTTTATTCACGAATATTCAGATACGTGACACTCTGAGAAAAGCGAGGAAATTGAGGAAAATTGATCGGAAAATTGAGTTCGTGAAAATTTTCAAGAAAAACGAAATTTTCTTTATTTTTTTTTTTTTTTTGGAAAATCTCGTGCATGACTCGCTCCGTTCTGTCTTCTTTCGTTTGGTCTCTCGCTCTGTATATTTCTGTCTTTCTCACTCTTTCGTTACTCCCGCAGGGGGTGAGTTTCGTACGCGCAATGGCGCCCAACGTGGCCAGCGGAAACCTCGCCGTGCTCGGAGCGAAATTCGTATTTCCTCGTTTCACGATCGCCGATAATCTGAGCACGGATTATCGATGAAAAAGAAAACGAAGGGAGGAAGAAATCTCAATTTTTTCCAACGTGAGAATCGTCGAGAGGAAAAAAAAAGAAAAATCAGCGCGAAGAAAAAAAATGAATACATGAAAATGTGCAATCAATTCGCGACTATTTTCACTCGATGCTTGCTTGAAGTAAATAAATGAAACGTTTCTGAGCTCCTCGGTAAAAGAATTTCGAGGACTTTCGAAAAATAACGATTACTATATGAAAGTAAGAATCAAAAAAATTATTGAATTCAACAAAAATATCTTCGAAAAATGTAATTTCATAATTTTCGAAATCTGTCAAACTCTGTCGTCGACGTGACAGATCGACAGCCGGAAATTCGTCGAGGAAACAAACTTCCGAGATTGAAAAAAAAAAATTAAAAAAATCAAGATTTTGATATTTTGAAAGTTTGAAATAAATAACAAAAAGTTTGAAATGAATTTCGAATAAAAAATAATAATTCGCAATGAATTAGAAAAGCTCAAAGTGAATTAAGAACTAACAATCAATTCGATGAGATTTTTCGAATTGGATTTTTTTTTCGAATTGTTGAAAATTCGAGAGCATCTGAGAAGGGAGAAGAATTACGAGAGGAAAATTCGTCGACGATATAATGTTGAGGACTTGTGTCAGGCTGGAACCGTCGCTGGACGCATCGTCGCGAAGGAGAAAAAATAAAATGAGAAAATGCGGAAGGTACAAGTTGGTCTAAGGTGAAGTTTAGTGTTTCGCGTGTGTGGGTGGTCCTCAGTGTGTGTATGTGTTTACGGTGTGTGCGGGCGTGATATTACGCCTGCCCAGTGATAACGTGCAATCCTGGCGGAAACGAAGGCCGAAACGACGGCGATGCAGGGCAAGGAGAGCCCCGTCGGGTCCAACACCCAGGAGACTCATCAGTATGTTGGGCCCTACAGGCTCGAGAAAACCCTTGGAAAGGGACAAACCGGTGGGTCTCCAACAACCAAGCACGAATTAAGTTGTTTCGATAATAAAAAAATTAAATGAATTTTATGAGAGGACGAAACGTTCTGATACGTGAAACGAAATGTAATTTCGTTTGAACATTTTCTTGTCTAGATACATTAAAAAATAAAAAAAAATGTTGGAGAAATATTTTGTTATTGAGGTACTCGACGATAACTGTCAATTTTGTTTCGAAACACTTTAATGTGCAGTTTGAGAATTTTAGAATTCATTGATGTTTAAAAGTTGTAATGTCTCTGAAACATAATTTGGTTCCAACATTTTCTTGTCTAGATATATTAAAAAAGAAAAAAAATGTTGGAGAAATATTTTGTTATTGAGGCACTCGACGATAACTGTCAATTTTGCTTCGAAACATTTTAATATGCAATTTTGAGAATTTTAGAATTGATTAATGTTTGAAATTTGTAATGTCTCTGAAATATAATTGGGTTTCAACATTTTTTTGTCTGGATACATTAAAAAAAAAAAATTGTTTTGGAGAAGTATTTTGTTATTGAGGTACTCAACGATAACTGTCAATTTTGCTTCAAAACATTTTAATGTGAAATTTTGAGAATTTTAGGATTGATTAATGTTTGAAATATGTAATGTCTCTGAAACATAATTTGATTTCAACATTTTCTTGTCTGGATACATTAAAAAAAAATTGATAAAGATATATTTTGTTTTTGAGGTACTCGACGATAACTGTCAATTTTGCTTCAAAACATTTTAATGTGCAATTTTGAGAATTTTAGAATTGATTAATGTTTAAAATTTGTTATGTCTCTGAAATATAATTTCTTTTCAATATTTTCTGGTCTGGAAACATTGAAGAAGAAAAAAAATTGTTGAAGAAATATTTTGTTACTGAGGTACTCGGCGATAACTGTCAATTTTGTTTCGAAACATTTTAATGTGCAATTTTGAGAATTTTAGAATTGATTAGTGTTAAAAATTTGTAATGTCTCTGAAATATAATTTCTTTTCAATATTTTCTTGTCTGGACACATTGAAGAAGAAAAAAAATTATTGGAGAAATATTTTGTTACAGAGGTACTCGACGATAACTGTCAATTTTGTTTCGAAACATTTTAATGTGCAATTTTGAGAATTTTAGCATTGATTAATATTAAAAATTTGTAATGTTTCTGAATACCTTGTATAATTTTTATGTCCTCATTAACTTTTGAGTATGTACTTACAATTTTATCGAACTTAAAAATCAATGTTAAAGTTGATATCCCAATCATGTTATCGACTTTTTATATTATATTATAATTTTATTATCATTGTTAAATTTTATATTTCATCCCAAATCTTTTATTTTCACGAAATTGCTGACGGACGATTTTCCCGTGGTACTCAAAATTTTAATGAACACACTAATTGACATGATGAACAGAAATGTTTATTACGTGTACGTTGACTTTACTGTTCACAATGTACTCAAATATTCTAAAAGCCTGCTGACATGAAGCGAGTGATAAACCGATCTTTTTTTAATATCGTGATGTCATTACAATTTACAATATCATGAAATTAAAAATAAACTAAAACTAGAATATTCAATAACTCAACCAATTATGATTAATGCTCTATTGAATTATTATTTCCATTAAAATGATAAATATTGTTTCTTAATTTACATTTTTATAACAATTTTTTAATCTTTTTTAAATCATCCTTTAACGAGTGATGAAAATTTTTCACGACCTCGCAGATTATTTTAATTATCAAAAATTAAAATTACGTAGTAATTTTACTGAAATTTTATTTCTTGGTACAAAAATATTTTTAAAAAATTCAAATATCTTTTTCAATATCTGTAATATTCGACATTATTAATATTCTTGTTATTTTCGTCTCGAAGATCCTCAAAAAAACAGAAAGGAAAAGTTTCGCGAATCAGAATCCCTTTCAAGTGGAATAAAGCGACCTCAAAGAAATGAAACATCAGACAGAATTGCCTGGGAACAGACAAAAAGTTGTTCGATACCATCGCTCTCGCTCAATCAACTCTTTCTCTGATGTTGCTTGAAAAAAAAGAGACTTTTGCCAGACGCGATCTCCCCGGAATTTAAATGGGGATGCAGCTTTTCCCGTCAATACCTTCAATAAACCTTTTCACAAATATTCCATACAAAAGTTGATGTTTTTTTTTTTTCAAACCCAAAGCTGCCATTCGCTCTCCTCGCTCGTAGCCGAAAACGCATCATTCAGACTCAAAATCCTCGAGTCTTTTCTTCTTCGCTTTTCAAGGGCGTTTCTTCTCTCCTCTTCACGGTAATTAATGAGAATTGATAACGAGAGAAAAAAAAGTTTCAATTCATCGATTCGTCATTGTCGTTTCTCGCTCGTTTGCTCCTCCCGATCGTTATTTTTCTCTTCTCCATTGTCCTGTTAATCGTTGCGTGTACGCGAGCACATTTTTTTTTTTTCAGGAACTAATTACAGTACGCGCGGTTTCCGTGAATTATTGGATTTCTGTGCGATTACAAATGTGATTGTGCGTACGGCATCGGGACGTTGAGATTTACCGGCTTTCCCAGGTAGCTCAAAAGATTCTTTTGTACGTTGCCCTCCCGTGCGTTGCTCCTCACGTGCTCGGTTCACGGACGCACGTCACCCACAGGCACGTGATAATCGATAATGATAATTTCGATTGAAAAGCGAGAGAATTTATTTTCATTTTTCTAATATTGTTTTTATCATACAAAGGAAAATGAATTGAATGATATCTTGAATTTATATTATTTTATTATCGGCGAATACACGAGGAAATAAAATTCATTTTTTAATCACTTGAGTTACTTTCATCATTTTCTTTCGTTTAAATGAATCGCGATCTGTCAGGAAAAATAATTTGATGAAGATAATTTTTCCTGCATCAATTTAAATTTATTCGATGAATCGACCAACAAAAAACAATTTGATAAAAAACTCAATTAAAAATATTTGTACAGTAATCTGACATTGTCCCGATAATGAGAATTTATCGTATCGGAGAAATATCGAATTCCTATTTCATTATCGTTCAATTCATCGGAAATGAAATATATGAAAAACCAATTTTAATTATTTTTCCACAATAATTTAAATTTTGTTTCAATCCCACGATGAACGTCGAACTCCAACGAAAAATAATTTTCTCACAAAGACAATTAAAAACGCGGAAAATCATCGAGTGTGACGAAAGCGCAAAGCGAGAACGTTTGCAATATTTGTCGTATCGAGAGTTGAAAATGAGTTACAGAGAGGATCTCATCACGATTAATTAATCTCTCGCGTCCAACGAGATGACCGAGCCTAATTTTCCGTTACGCCAAGTGGATTGCCCAATTCACCGTGCGGTTGCTCGTACCTCCATATCTCTATGAGCTTCGCATACAATGTGTATATTACACATATATATATGTATGTATACATAGACGTATATGTGTAATATAGATAGATAATACACCGATGGCTATGTAACGTTCACCGAGAGGAATGAAGTGTACGTTGGTATAGGCCGCTTGATTTCTCATCCTGTGTAAAACCCAAAATCAATAAAATACCGATGGCTTTCCAGTCACCTGAAAACCAATAACTTTTCCCAGCTTTTCTGGTCTTGCGAAAAAAAAAATTATCCGCTTTTTGTCCTGGAGAATATTTTTTACGACCCATAAAACGGTTTGCTCGTATGACTTTGTTTTTTGTTTCGATTTTTTTTACAATGAATGGTCAGATACAGTGCAACCTACGAATAAGCACGGTTGCAATAAGCACGGTTCCCCTATTTCTCGCTCGAGCTCTACCCCCACTCTGACTCGAACTCCGAGCTCG